>PVIW01011776.1:0-35662 GCA_004026585.1 Noctilio leporinus | reverse complement strand
AATGTCCATCTTTGTCCCTTTTTATGTCCTTCATTGTAAAATCTATTTTATCTGAAATCAGTATTGCTACTCCAGCTTTTTTTTCATGTCCATTTGCTTGATATATAGTTTTCCATCCCTTCACTCTCAATGTGTGTCGATCTTTTGTTCTGAGGTGGGTCTCTTGAAGACAGCATATATGTGGGTCATGTTGTCTTATCCATTTGGCTACCCTATGTCTTTTGATTGGTGCATGTAATCCATTTACATTTAAAGTTATTATTGATTGATACTTATTCATTACCATTTTCTCCACTTGTGTCTGTATTCCTCTCTGGCTTTCTCCATTTCTTCATTTTATTTGTTTAATTATTTTTAAAGCAGACCCTTTAGCATTTCTTGCAATGCTGGTTTGGTAGAGATGTATTCTTTTAGTCTGTTTTTGTCTGGGAAGCTCCTTATTTCTCCTTCTATCTTGAATGAGAGCCTTGCTGGATAGAGTATTCTTCGTTGCAGGCCTTTGTTTACCATGACTTGAAATACTTTTTGCCATTCCCTTCTGGCTTGAATTGTTTCTGTTGAATAATCGTTTGATAGCCTTATTGGAGCCCCTTTGTATGTTATTTGTCTTTTCTCTCTTGATGCTTATAGGATTCTCTCTTTGTCTTTGAAATTTGCCATTTTAATAATAATGTGCCTTGGTGTTGGTCTGTTTGGGTTGATCCTCATTGGGACCCACTGTGCTTCCTGAACTGGATTAATGTTTTCACTCAGCATGTTAGGAAATTTTCTATCCTGACTTTTTTTAACAGGTTTTCCATTCCTTGTTTCTCTTCTCCTTCTGATATCCCTATGATACGGATGTTGTTACATTTTTTGTTGTCCTGCTCTCTTAACCCCTCTTCAGTCTTGTTCAGCCTTTTTAAATTCTCTTGTACTTCTTGGAGTATTTGTCTATATTATCCTCCATCTCACTGATCCGGTCCTCTGCTTCCTCTAGCCTACTGTTGATTGCTTCTACTGTATTCTTCAATTCAGAAATTGTATTCTTCATTTCCTCCTGGAACTTATTGATATTTTCTATGTCCTTTTTCATGCTGTTGTAGCTCTCTGTAAGTTCCTTGCAATTTCCCTGGAGTTTTTGGAGTTCTCCTGGAGTTGTTTATAGTTTTCTTTCATGTGCCTGAGCTCACTGAGCTTCTCTAGCATCATTCTTTTTAATTCCTTACCTGATGTTTCATGTGCCTATGTTTCATTTTGTGGTCTTTCTGGGGATTCTTCCTTTCCTTTTGGTGATGGACTGATTCTTTTTTTCCCCATTTTGTGTGTCTGCTATTGCTTACTTTTTATTTTTCTCCTTTTTGCTTGGGTTAACCTGCTTTGCTTCCTTGCCTTAGTTGAGCACACTTCTGTGATAGTAGATTTGTGGAGCTCAATGTTTCATTCTCCCAGATTTTCTCCACTTGTTGTTCTTGGTGTGTCCTTTATTTGGGCTCTCTGGTTGTATTCTGGACCTGTGGGCTTTTAGCAGTTAAAAAAAAAAAAAAAAAAAGGAAAAGAACGAAAAAAAAAAAAAAGGAAAAAAACCCCGATAATAATAATAAGAAGAAAGGGTTTAGATGGCTGTTCACCCTTAATAATGATCCCTGATTGGTCCAGGTGGAGCCAGGACCTCTGGGCTGCTCTCCTGTAGGTCTCCGCTGGCACTGTGCTGTGCTCTCCTGTGTCCAGATGCTGACCACTCCAGTTCTTCGGGACCTGAAGACGTCTAACGCTCCCTATCCTGTCCTCTAACTGCTCCGGTATTTGAGAACACCATCTGCACTGCTCTCTACTCTGTCGCCATCTTCCCCTCCTCGAAAGTTTCTTAATAAGTCCAACCCATACTCAGCTTTTGGATGAGCAATGCCAATTGTTGAGTCTCTCTGAATTCATTCTGGAACTGGGAAGCCATCACAGGATGAAGTCAAGGACCCACTGTTACATGGACCTAAGACACAATTCCATCCATTATTGTACCTCTATAAGCCCCTCTCTGACTGGTGGATCACAGTGATGCTTTGTGTCTCCAGGGATTAGTGCCAGTTCAGGGACAGCACCCAGTAATCCCCTCAAAATTCTACTATTTCCTCATCACTGATGCATAGCCACCCTGGTAAATGGTTACAAGTCGTATTAAAGAAGGATGACAGAAAGATTACTGGTATACATTTTTGGCAATGTATCAAGATCTTTCCTCAAGGAGACTCAGTCTCCCCTTCATTCCAGGGGATCTGGCACTGTATAAACTAACTCAAATCTGCACCTTGATTGAGAATCCAGACAGTGTTGTTGATTATTCAAGTCAGACATCTGGTCACCAGATCTAGAGCTTTTCTGCTATACAGAATAAGCACATCACAGATGGTTATTCATCAACCAGCCCCTTCATTTCAGTTCTAGGGACAACATGATCAATTAGCCAATGGCACAGGTCTCCAAGAATCAAGCCTTCTGGTTACTGCTTTTGGTTCCATTATGTTCGCCACCACCAGTCTTTGAGGAGTAAATGTGGGGCCTCTGTTTCCATAGGATTCCTGGTCCACATTTCAGAGATAACAAATCAGAACATAGGAGGGCAATCATTTTGCCATCTCTGCAAGCAATCCTAATGCTTGTAATCTATGGACTGACTAGTTTCATTTAACAAGAGATTCATAGATGTATAACGTTCTTGAAAGTAATTTGTGTGAAAAGTTTGAGATTGGGGTTTGAGTTAGAACTAGTTTTTATCTTGGAGAGGCCTGCTTTGTTTATCATTCTCACTATTGAGTGACAATTTTAGTCTAGCCATATTGCATTTATGAAGAGGTGAAACTTGATAGACTCAAGTGTCTCCAAAGCAGTTGTGGGGCCAGGTTAGGGATACCTGGGTCTGGACATCCTTACATAGTTGCCCTAAAGTAAAAGACTTTCTGAGACAGGGTTTTGAAGTGGCCCAAAGACTTAATGGATTATTCAGCTGAACTTTTAAAACTATTAAAACAGTGATTCACAAACAATTTTCACAAATCACTTGTAGATCTCAATACAATGCAGATTCTGAGTCAGTAAGTCTAAGATGGGACCTAAGATTCTAAATTGCCAACAGACTCTAGGTGATGCTGATGCTGCTGGTTTGCAGAAAACAACCTGAATAACAAGGCATTAACAAACCCAGCTTCAAGGTTAATAACTGATTTCTTTCATGGGGTACCTAGGATTTTCACTTATGTAATATGCTCAAAGTTAAAATAATATATGGTATCTTCCCCTGTACTTACTATATCTATCATATTCCATCAAATTCAGCTTACCATAGATTATAAGATGTAAGACATTTCCAATTTCAGAAATGTGGAGAAATGTTTTTTAAATAAAATACTTATATACATATCCACACATACCTAAGGCTTCTATGTATGTCATTGTAATATATATAGCACATCCCCATCTATGATTTACACTTCTATTCTATCATGAGATTTGTGTGTGTGTGTGTGCTTAGAGTTAGCATTTTGTTGTTTGGGAGATTTGGGAGATATGTAGTCAAATACAACTATGTGGAAAAAAACTGATCTTTTTTCTTCTTCTTTACTCTTCTCCCTCCAGTGTCTTACTTCTGTCTGATTAAACCTGAGACCTAGAGAAATGAAACAACTTAAAGCAAATCAATTGCTGACTAGTCTGGGCAATATGGATTTATTCCATGAATGTTTCCAACTCCTTTTTCCACTGTCTTTCTTTAATACTTTCAAAGCATTTAAAAAATTTTTAAAAACTGTGGTAGCATCACAACATGCACAAAATATGAAGGAGATACAAGAGGGCTGACTGGGTTCCCAAGGATGGCAGCTGAAGGTACAAAGAAATATTTCAGTGGCCTGAAGGGTCCTCCTGAGGAGTGTGGGGTCTGAACCCCAAGCTGTGCTCCCTAGCCTACAGCATCAGAGCTGATAGTACAGAATCACAGTCTATGCCATTCTGGAATATCTGTGGGGTCTGCTTGCCTGACACCAAGAAGCATGAATTTCAATACAAGTTTGGTGGAAAAGGAAAGGATATTTATTTAAAAGTTTTACAGATTCAGAATAATGGTAGTTTCTATTGTTACATCCCATTCCCTTTAAAACACCCAGGACACTTTAGTCCTGCCTCCTCCAGCCAAACCAGGTCAATTTCTGAATATGCCAATCAGAAGTACTGTCTTTCAGAAAAGCAGAAGTTCATGGCTCAGTATTCCTAGCCACAGTTCAGCATGTCAAGCATCTCCCACTAATCATTGCTTGATTAGGTGGGTCCCTGAAATTCCAGACTCCCTGGCCATGCTACCATATTCTCCAAGCAAGTTTCCTAGTGGGTCTCTTCTTTCTTACTCTGTACCTCATGGAGGACTTTCTCCAAACCACATGGCTCCCCCATTATACACCAGACCATCTGATTGTGTCTACCCTCTTTTAGACTTTGTGGCTTACCCTCATGGCTCTCTCTAATTTTAAATGCTGACCAAGGGCATCAGTCATCATTGTTATGAAAAGTATCTTAAGTCTATCTTCAACCCTTTGTCATGGGCTATAGCATAGCTATTATCAAGTTATCAGCTTGTCATAGATGTACAAAGTACCTTAAAAGCTATATTATCACCTTTTTCTATCCCTAAAACCATGAGCTGATGGGACTTTGGGGCACCTTCCCAGACTTTGTTACACCAAGAGTAAACCAGATAACATTCAACTGTGAAAAGCAAAAAGGTGGTGGAGAGTTTTTGCTGGCCTTGAGTCAGGGAGATTCTCAAAGAAACAACACACAAAATTTCATCTGCACATACTTACCCTGGGCTCCAGAAGAGGAAAAGCAGATAGGACTAAAGATGCTTAAGGAGAGTTTGGGGCAGGGGCTTTGGAGAGAGAAATGAAGGAGACACTGACAGGACCCCAGTGTTGACTCATCCCCCATACTGCAGGAGCCATCTTGCTCAGGCAGACCACTCCCCTCCAAATGACATCAGCCTGAGGAGAAGCAATAGCCCTACCCACAGGAATTATTCTGCCCTTCCCTGTGGTGTTTAAGCCTGGCTGCTGATTATAGAGTGACCTGATTAACAACGGAAGGAGACAGCCACAGACTGTGAATCACTGGTAGTCTTGAATAGGCTGCCTAGGCTCAAACTCAAACATGATCTGATGCCATTAGGGGTGGCCCCAAGAAAAAAAAGTGGTAAAAGCCAGATCCTACAAAAATAAATTCTACTATAGCCTTCTCAAATATTTGACTTATTTTTTCTTTTGCATAGCCTTTCTTGTCCTCCAAGTTTGTGCACTTTGTCACTAGTTTTTTTTTATATTATAGTTTATTTCAACTCTCATATTTTGCTCCTCCCATCTCTTACAACATTTTATTTCCTCTTCTTACTTTTGTTTTAGATTCTATCTTCCCCGGCTGGTGGATCAGTGGGTAAAGATCCTGTGAACCCAAAGGTCACTGGTTCAATTCCTAGGCAAGGCACATAACCAGGTTGCAAGCCAGGTCTCCAGCCAGGTCCTTAGCTGGAGGCAGGTGAAAGGCAACCATACATTGATGTCTCTCTCCCTCTCTGCCTCTCTCCCTTTCCTGCTATCTAAAAAAAATAAAATAAAATCTTAAAAAATAAAAATAAATTCTATCTTTTCTCTTGCTATGATGTGCTTCCATTCCACACTCTTACCATTTCTCCCCTCTTCAGCCTCTCAAAACCATTTTTATTATCATTAGTCATCTCACATTTTGTTTAAGTCAAATGATACATGCTTCCCTTCTCTTCCTTTCACTTTCTTCCCTGTATTTTTTATATATGATGTAAGTTTTATTTTCTCTCATTGCCTTGTCCCTATTCACTACTCTTATTGTTCCTACCTCTCCCTTCTTAAAAATCATTTTTATTTCAGAGTCACCTGTTATATACTTTCTGTTTCTTATAAAAGTCTCAATCTCTTTACATCTTTATTAATACTTGCTCATTTGGTGTTGATAGTATGATTATGGGTGGGGGTTATTTTTGTGGGTGTGAGTTTACTGCCTGGGTTGTTTCATTTTGACAGAACCTCTATAATGGTATCCAAGACATGGATGGTCTGTTAGCTGGAGGGAAGGATCCATCAAAGGATGACACAACAATGACAAAGACCAATTAAAGCCAGACAGCCCAAATAAATGGCATAAAGGGCATCCCAAGAGCAGCAAGTTCAAGAGCTCAAGGATACTGAACCATGGAATCCCACAGTTCTCCTACAATAGAAGATCATACCATGAAGACAGGGAGTCAAAGATCAGTCTAAGAAGCAGAAGTAAACAAGAAGCGTCACCTAAAATGGGGAGACAAAGAAACAACCCTTAGTCAAAAGGAAATAAGGAATCCCCAGAAAGACTGTTAAATGAAATAGAGGAAAGCAAATTATCAGACATTAAATTCAAAATAATAGTTATAAAGAAGTTCAATGAGCTCAGTGAGCTCAGAAGGAACTACAAAGAACTCCAGGAAAGTTAAAAGGAACTTACTGCAAATGGTACAAGAATTAAAAAGGACATGGAAACTATCTATAAAAGCAAGGAGGAAATGAAGAATACAATTTTGAATTGAAGAACACAGTAGAAGGAATTAAATGCAGGCTAGAGAAGCAGAGGATCAGATCAACAAGATGGAAGATAACAAACAAAACTAAATTTCCAAACAGAGCAACAAAACAAAAAAATGATGGGAAAGGAATGAAGAGGTTTTAAGAGAGCTTCAGGACAACATGAAACATAATACTAACTGATTCATAGAAATACTAGAAGGAAAAGAAGAGGAGATCAGGGATAGGAAACCTGTTTGAAAAAGTAATGACAGAAAACTTCCTAATTTGATGAGAGAAAAAGCCATGCAAGTCCAGTAAATACAGAGTCCCAATGAAGATTAATCCAAAGAGGCCCACTCCAAGACATATCATAGTTAAAATGTCAAAATTCAAAGACAAAGAGAGAATCCTAAAGGCGACAAGAGAGAAACAGCTAATAACATACAAGGGTGCTCTGATAAGGTTATTAGCTGATTTCTCAACAGAAACACTGTAAGTCAGAAGAGAATGGCAGAAAATATTCCAAGCAATGAAAAGCAAATGTCTACCACCAAGAATACTTTACCCACCAAGGCTTTTCTTCAAAATGGAAGATGAAATAAGGAGTTTCCCAGACAAAAGAAGGCTAAAAGAATACATCTTCATCAAACCAGCATTTCAAGAGATGCTAAAGGGACTGCTGTAAGATAAGAGAGAGAAAGAGAGTGAGAGTGAGAAAGAGGAGAGAGAGAAAGAGAGAGAGAGAGAGAGAGAGAGAGAGAGAGAGAGAGAGAGAGATGCAGGTACAAAGGGGAAAAAATCACAATGAATAAATACCTATCAATAATAACTTAAAGGTAAATAGATTAAATGCTTCAATCAAAAGGCATAGGGTAGCTGAATGGATAAGAAAGCATGCTATAGAGCCCAGGTATTTTGGAGCCCCCAAAATCCCACAGCCATTTCCTTAAGACTCCTCCAAGTGCCTCCCACTCCTGACTCTCCTTGTGTGAATCCAGACTGCACCACTTCCTTCACTGGAGCCCAAGGTAGGTAGCCACACACACAAAATATGTGTTTTGCCCCTTTAAGGGAGGGGGGAAAAAAGTAAACATGGTGGGTTTGTCTGCAGTAGTTTTTGTCTCCCCAAAGCAGAGAGCCCAGTTATTGATGGGAACTTTTACCTGTCTGGCTAAGGGGCCCAGCCCCTTGCATGACCTCCTTTGCCTTAAAGGGGATCTTAGGTGAAGGCTGGATCCCCAGCCAAGGAACATACAAGTGACCACCTATCCATGGTTCTTTTCACATCTATACCTCTTCCCCTCTCTTCCAAATCAATAGAATATATCCAATATGTATTGCCTTGTAAATTTTTTGATGTATTTATTTAAATTAGTTGTATTGTTTTCTTTTAGGTCTTATATCATCATGATGGGTGAGGGAAGGAAGGGAAGAGACCAACACAGGGCTATGGTGGGGGGAGTACTCATACCACTTTCTCCCTGGGTCAGCTTGGGGCTCCTGCTGTCGAGCTGCTTCAGCTGCCTTCCTGCACTCCTAGGGTGGTCTCTGAAGCCAGCCCTGCTCCAGCTGCCTCACTTAGCTCCAGCACTCCTGGCTGGATCCCAGCTCCTGGGCTGATTCACAGCTCCCTGAGTGAGACTTTGCCCTATTTTCAGTTCCTTGGCACCCCAAGCGGGAGGAGGTGATGGCTTCCTCCTGACCCTGGCTCCTGGCGGAGAGGGCTGGTGTGTAGCTCTGCCTGATGAGGAGGGCACAGGGACAGATCTGGGCACCCAGGTATGGGCTCTCCAGAGGCTCCTTCTTGGGGAGATATTTTAAATTCCTCAAAATAGTTCCCATCCCAAATCTGCACCCATTAGAGACACTCAGCTGGGCAGTGGCAGCTGCTCCTCTAGGAGAGTCTGGGCCACACTTTCACATGCTCCCACACACTCACCCATGCATACACACTCACACATACTCTCACACTTAGCTGGATTTTCTAGTTGATAGCTGTAGTGGGTCTAGGAGCAAGTGGCCAGAGCTTCCAGCTATTCTGCAATCATCCTGGAAGCCCTGATTTTGCATTTATTTTTAATTTAAACACAAACACTTTAATTTTTTTAGTTCATGACCACAAAATAATTAAAAACTAATGCACAACTGCAAAATTAAAGTGTTGCTTAATAATATAATAAATGCACATTTACAGTACATCATAAAAGAAGAAAAACGCTGTGACAAAAAAGTCCAGACTATATACACTCTGTTGAAAGATTGGTCTACTTCTATCTCTTATACATATTTCACATATACCTAATCTCCCATATTTAATCATTGACCCCACCAAAGGCAGCCTGGTGGGCAGGCCACAACTGGATGGTATGCCTTACGGGTGGCAGGAATGTAGGTCAAGTATCTTTGTAACCATCCAGAAAATTGAGCTGTTTCGAGTGGGAGTGCCCAGGTGCACATTGTTTTATCAGCAAACACTGCATGCTGTCCCTCTAACAGAGGTACTACCTGTCACATCTGCAAAAGATTATAGAGACACAAGTGATCCCGGATCATCTTTTAGCTTTAAACATATGTTCAAAAGAGATTTTTATTCTATTGCAAATGTTGCTAGATGAGACCAAGCAGAACCTAGAGACACAAACTGGAGTAATAGTAAATTTATCCTGAATTAACAAAATTCAACTATCAATAATTACATTTTATGAATAATAAGTAATCTGAGACATAAGATACATGGAAGGGGGCAGCAGAGAACAAGAGGGAAACTGGGGCTTCCTGGGTAAGTCAGATGTATGATTACCCAAATTTCATATTTTTAGAGAAGCAAGATTTGCTTTGTTCATGTTCTACTTTATCCTTTTATTTCCGTGCTTATTATTCCCTTCCATCTATTTGCTTTCTTGGGATTTATTTTTTAAATAAATTTATTTATTTATTTAAAGAATATTTTCTTTATTATTTTTAGAGAGGGGGGTAAGATGAGAGGCAGCGAGGGAGAGAAACATCAATGTATGGTTGCCTTTCACTTGACTCCAGCTACAGACCTGGCTGGAAACCTGGCTTGCAACCTGGTTATGTGCCCTGGCTGGGAATTGAACTAGTGACCTTCAGGTTCACAGGCTGGTGCTTTATCCACTATGCCATCAGCCAGGGCTCTTGGTGTTTATTTTTTATTACTAATTGCTTAGTAATTTTTATCTTGGCAAATTTTTAGTATAATGTCTTAAGGCTGTCTACATTTCACAGAAAACTCTGCTTTTATTGTCTTCCATAGTATTCTTTAATCCAGAAAGTCATGATAAACTCAATCTAGTGATCACAAGTGGCTGGAGTGAACAAGCATGTTAATGATTATTTCTCAGTTTGGAGGCAAAATTAATGAGAGGCCAGTCAGTGATTTAACTAGATGTTAAGCAGAGTAAATAGGGCATTTAATATTCACATTAAAGATAAGGGTCGTTAAAAATGTTTCACATTAAAAAAACAAAGGCATGAACACAGCAAGTACATACACAATCCAGACAGGCATGTTACTAGATTTAGCTCAAAATTATTAAAGAAGTCTTGAAATTATCAGAGGTTACAGAAATTTATGAAAGCTCTTAGTTGTCATGGTAACAGATAAAATCTTGTATCAGCAATTGGAAAAATGAAAAATTAAGCATATGTATGACATTACTTTTTTATAATGTTTCAAGGAACATTATAAAATTTTTCTAATTAGGCCAGTTTTTTTCCAGGACCTTTCTGAATTTATCAGATGATTTTTGCAGAGGGTATTAACCAAGGTTTTAGGATAAGTGATCAGTCAACATCTCAATACCCAGGTAGAGTAAGTAAGTGAGTCCCAAGGCAAAGGCTGACTTCCAGGTTATGCAGTGTAAAACTAGTGCCATGCAATTTTTTGTCTGCCATACACTGACAATCTGATGCTTCTCAGTGCTACAGTATGCTCTGTTAGGTCTACGTGAACCTCACTGAGTGCACTGCTTGAATTCCTCTGTGTTGTGAAGCACACAGGATTCCTTTAACTACTGACTAACAGACTTGAAAAATTACACTGCTTTCTGAATAACTATTTTGTAGTAAGATAATTTCATTTTCATACAAATCCCACTAAATGAATATATGAAATGATATTTCCACTTCATAGTTTTAAGGCAAGGGCACACTTACCAATTTAATGGCAGCAACATGTTCTAGCCAGAATACCCTGTGGAGCCAAGTTGAGTTTCTGACATTTAGGTGAACACAAGGTGCTTTGCTCTGCTTATGTAAGCTCAGAGAGGGACGAATGATTAAGATCTTCTAAAAGTTTGTGTGCAAATTTTATTATTTGCTTCTATTTCCAAGCACTGAAAGCACTTTTTTCTTTGATATGACTTTATTTATAAATAAATTCTGAGTGAAAAAATCATAATGTGTACAGACAGAAAATTATTAAGAAATGGTGCAGAGAGGATGACTTCCTACATCCACTTACAGCCATTGTTACATTTCTTCCAGCATTGAACTCATGACTGCTCCCTATTGTTATTCTTATATCCATGAACTGCTTTGCATTGATCAATCAAAATATGTTTTCTGTCTGTGGAAATGGTTTTGGATGCCTCATTAATTTTTTCATTAAAATTAGAGAAACTACTTTTTTCATTGAATGGCTTTTTATTTAGAAGCAGGGTTTCCAGAAAGAGACAATTGAAGTATAAATGTCCTTGACAAACAATTAACAACTGAAAAGCATAGACAGGAGGATTATATCCCAGTCAGGTTAAAGGCTGACTTGGGAAACTGGTGAAATTTGAAACTTTCAGTTTGGTAGGCTAGTTATCCCTAGGGTTGTTATGGGGTTAGTGCCCTGCAAAACTGAACATCTCATAAGTAGTTTAACATTCTAATTTGGGATTTTCCTTTAAATATTGCCTTTAAATTTAAATATTGCTGCTTCTCAGATGATTCTGAAACAAGCTCTTGTCTTCCCTACTAGTTCCCTCCCAAATGAGTTCACAAAGATCTTGTACTTGATTACTCTTTATGTGTATGTGAATTTTGTCATTAACAGGCATGATCCCAAATGAGGTGCATGTTGAAGAAGAAAAATTTATCTTCCATCCAGAAACAGTAGACCTTCTTTTTGTGCTGAGGCATGGATCCCTGCAGCCATGCCTTTTACCTTCAGAGGAGGCGTCTGTCTATTGTATAACATAGTGAGAACCCCAACCCAGAATGAGGATCTTCTTGGGCATGCTTCTCCTGTCAGTGGAGAAGTGGCTGGCAGAGGGTCTTTGTAACTTTCTTTCCTTCTTTGTCAAACACAAAACAATACACTTGTTCTCATTTCCACCATATTAGTGCACCGTGACCTTTGAATGCCCATCATTAACAAACTTTCTTATGCTCCCAACTCTTTCCAGGGTTCACCTCTGGACCATTTTGGTGACTATTCTTCAAGGCACATCTCCAATGCAACCTTCTCAGCGAGGCTGACCAGGTCTCCCTAACATGCCCTTCTGGGGCAGAAAATGGGGTTGATGTTTATTTTCCCCACTGTCCTCCCCCACCTTCCAACAGTGGTGATTTCAGTCTCAGGCCATTCCCCTCTACTACTTCCTACCCTAATTTGTGGCTGTCTTACTGTACTCCAGACACCCTCTGTCATAGTCTTATCATTTGAGGATCAATATTAATGACATTTAGCCTGAGACTGCTCTTTCTTTGACATTCTCATTGGCAGATGGTTGCTGCCACTATGCTTCAGTCTCCTGCAGCCATGGTCTGTGAAACCAGAGAAACAGAGAGAAGTGGTGTGACATATAGGGGGGAGATGTGAGTGACGCAGGGCCCTTAGGCTGGGGTGCAGATTTGAATAGTGTATTCTATGCACAATAGGAAGGTTTTAAGCAAATAAAAGTGTGGGTTGGATTCTTTATGTGAACAGAATTACTGGGAGACAAAATGGAAGCAGGAAAAACTAGTTTAGAATGTTTTAAGAGTAGTTCCTGCCAAAAATAGACCCACGTTGGAGGAAACCAACTATACAACACAAGCCAGAAATCAAACTTGATTACTCTTTTTGCTACCACCCTCACAGCCATTCCACTGCCAAGCACTGTGGGTTCAATTTGCATAGTAGGTTTTCAATCTGTGATTCTCCCTTCTTCCTTTGCCATTTTGTCAGGCCATTGTCACCTATTGCCTAAGTTACTGCATTCATCTCAGTGCTCATCCTTTTTTTCTACTCTGATTCTGAAATTCAATAATATAGCATGAAGATTTTCACAATGCATGGCTTTTTAAGAAGTCCATGATTATAACATAATCCTAAATTCCATCGGACTTAGGGTGAAAGTCAGTCTCTTCACATGTGGCCTACAACCCTCCTACATATTTTGCCCTTTGAGTACTATCAATCTCATTTTCATTTATTCCCTTTGCACAACTCACTTTAGCCACTCTACTACTGCACCTCAGTTTTGAAAACAAGTCAGGTTTTGAGAATAGGCTTTTTCATTCCTTAGGGATTTTTTATTAATTTTTTCTTCAATAAGAACATGGTTTTCCATAGCTCTCAGCAAGCCAGCTCCTTTGAGAACTTTGAGAACTTCAGGTAAACAAGTTATCAGAGAGGCCAACCCCATAGCCCTACCTGCATTTTTGTTTCTATTATGTAGCAATTGATAATGAACACAAGGACTCTGAGTGAATGGAACACATAGACTGCATGGATTTATCCTTCTTCGTTCCTTACCATGTCTGAACCTTAGTAGATAATTGTTACTTTTCATAGGTGAATTAGCAAAGCACAACTGGGAATTAATTCATAGTTCTGATGTTCTATTCCTTGTCTCCAAGTGTAGCACTGTCTGGGGACCCTCAGCCTCAACGTGAATACCTTAGGCAGGTATCAGGATTTTTCTGAGCCAAGAAAAATTCTAAAATGGGTGTTTATTTGTGGATAGCAGTATTGAGTTACCTCAAAAATTAAAAGTGGGCTTAGTGATTCCACTTCTGGAAATATACCCGAAGAAACCCGAAACACTAATTCAAAAGAATATATGCAACCTATGTTCATTGCAACATTATTTATAATAGCCAAGGTTTGGAAGCAGTCCAAGTGTCCATCAGTGCATGAGTGAATAAAAAATGCTATGGCACATTTACATCATGGAATACTACTTGGCTGTAAAAGAAGAAAATCTTACCCTTTGTGACAACATGGATAGACCTGGAAGGCATTATACTTGTCAGAAAAAGACAAGTACCATATTATTTTAGTCATATGTGGAATCTAATGAACAAACTGACTTAATAAGCAAAATAGAAGCAGATTCATAGAGATCAGGCTGACAGCTATCAGGGGAAAGGGGGTTTGTGGGGCTGGGTAAAAAAGGTAAAGAGATTAAGCCAAAAGAAAAAAGATACTCTCACAGACAGACAACTGTGTGGCGATTAGCAGAGAAAAGGGGTTGGGAGGAGATAGGAAAGAGGGTAAAGATAGGAATAAATGGTAATAGAAGGAAATTTTACTTGGGGTGGTAAACAAACAATATAATGTATAATGGATGTATTATAGAATTGTATACCTGAAACTTATATAATTTTATTAACTAAGTTCAGCCCAATAAATTCAATTAGAAATAAAATAAAAGTAAAATAAAATAAATTGAGCCTGCCTTATACCTCCCCGCTACCTGTCCCCTGGGTCTAACCTCCTAGCCTTGGTGTTCAGCTGCTCTCATTATCCCTATCTCCAGCATTCCCCTGAACAGCTATGGACAACATGGCTGGCCTGGCTGAGGATGGCATCATAGCATGCAGGAAGGGGAAACCCCTTAGGAACCACTTATGAAGATGTTGATGTGACAGCTTGGAAGGGGTAGGCAGGCATTTTCCATGTAGCTTTTTCTCCTGCAGTTAAAAGGAACTATTCTGAATCATGCACAGCAGGGTCAGTATAATCACCACTAAATATTCCAGAACACAGGGGTTGGCTACAGAGAAGACCAACTCTTCCCAGCATTGGTGCTTTGCTGCTAGTATCAGAAATCCTTCCCTCAATCAATAAACAGAGTTGCTGGGGTCGGGGTGGGGGACAGGGAAAAATGTACCCAGAATGCTTTGCTGGGAGATGCTGACCAGGCCTCTGATGTTTCTTCCTTGGGGGATGTTTTTTCAACCCTGAACTCTAGGAACAGCTGTGGAAACTACCAGCTAAAACCTCCACAGCCATAAACATCTCTCCCAGCCCTCTTACTAATAGCCTTTGAAAATAATACTGTACCAAGAATCCCTTATTAAAATTAAGGCCCCACAGAGGTACTCCAAGTGATTGCTAGCAAGCTTTGACCACCAGGAACTTAAAAATTGAACCTATTGGATAATAAAAAATATAGTTGTGTTGTGACAGGTGGCTTACAGCCTGTGTTATGAGTGGGCTACATGACTCATCAGTCATTATAAGTGACATATTAGAACAAATTTCTACTGTAGGTAGAGGCTATAAAATGAACTGCAGGCAGAGAACGTGCTCGGAATTACATCTGTAAAGCACGTTTATCCCTTTGTAAAGTCCTTACTCCCACACAGAATGTTTACTGGAAACAAAAGCATAGTCAGGGAAGAGAAATTATTTTTTGAAAAAAAATTAAAAAATGGCTAGTAATAGGTGGAAATGGGCAGAAAACATCTTACTTTGATCCCGCTCTCTTCAAGACTTAGATGTTATTAAAACATCTAAGGGTTATTAAAATCTTGGGGTTATTAAAACCCTCATATAAGTATCCAGATATTTCCCTCTCTATTAACCCTAGAAATCATTATTTTCTCTGAAGGAAGGCTATACATCTTTCATCATAAACATTGCTCTGAAAATCTAGATCAGATAATTGTGCGTAGCTTGAAAAGGAATTTGATATGAAAAAGAATAGAGAACAGTGGCCAATCCCAGTTGTGTCTTAAGATGTCATTCCCTATCCAGAGGAGGGTTTACTGCTCTGTCCTGTTCCTGGCTTGGCCATTTCCATTTGATGGACAGGTTGCATGATCTTTCCATCTCTAATTTTTGGGCTGTTGTAGCATTAGATTATGCATGAGCTTTGGGAAACACAGTTCCAAACACATAGTGTGATGGCTTTTTGATGTTCATCTTGGCTTAGCTGAATGCAATTTTTAGAATTACCTTGTTAATAAGGAGGATAAATGGTAATGGGGAAAATACAATAAAGAATAAACTATTAAAAGTAGAAGAATTACTTGTATATTGTTAGTATATTCTGGTTAGGATGATGTATAAGGGATATTCCCTTGTGGGAATTAAAGGACGGAAAGAGGCACTCTCATGTGTTGTAATGCTTGAGATCAAGCCCTGGGATTCCAACTGTTCATGCAGGTAAACTGAAAAATCCACAAGTAGTAGAACAGACCTAGCCTTTACTACTCACATTATAGGAAGCTCTGAAGGTGACAGGCTGGCAAGCAGGACCACGCCTCCCTCTTTCTTGTTTCTCAGACAAAGGGGGAATGTGCCCTATGTGTGACTATCTTAGTGCGTGCATGCAAAAAGAGAAGGTCAGTCACAGGGCAAGAAACCATCCCCAAAAGGAGATAAGAAGGGAATTACAGTCCATTTCTAAAAGAAGACACATTCCTTCTAGCCAGGGACCATTTGGCCAGCCTTCTATCACAGGTGGTTGAAGAAGCCATGTCTTGTGCTACTCCACATTTACTGACTCTAGTCCTTTGATCAAATATTAATCTAAGTGCTGCTGTGAGGGACTTTGCAAATGTGATTAAAATCCCTAATCACTTGACTATAGATTAAAATGAGATTTCTAGGTGGGCCTGACATATCAGTTGGAGGGTCTTTGAAAGAGTTTTAGCTTCCCAGATCTAGAAACTCAAAACCAAAACTGATTTGCAATCCTTCTGCTCTTTGCACTTCCCATTTTTACTGCTGCCTGGAAACAAGTTTAGCTCATACTTGTTAGTTCTTTCTGCTGATGACCTCCTGCTGCCTGTCCTTGGACTTGGGATTGTATTGGCCAATTTCTTATAATAAGTTCCTTCTGTAACTGTTACTTTAGGTTTTATCATGTGCCTGTACATATATACATTTATAGCCTACTGATTCCAATTCTCCGGTTGAACATTGACTGAGGCACATAGCAAGAAGCACTCAGGACATGTGAAGTATATATATTTTTTCTGTTAACCTACAGTTCTCTTTCCTTTTTACTATTTTATTCCATATGTCCAGATATCCTAGTACAAGTGTGGATCTCATAAGAAACTATGGATTAATGGTTAGTTCTATGAAGTGGATTCTCTTGACCCAAGGTTTCCAGAGGCCACATAGCATGACATGAGTGTTCTTATAAGCTCCAAATAAAACAAGATGTGTAAAACACCAACAAAATATATTAGCACAAAATTCTTGAAAGAATAATTTTTGTTACAGATGCTATTACCAATCCCTCAATTCCTGATAGTTGTGAGATGCACACATTAGCTAGTAATGTTTGATGTTTTGATTCGCATGGAATTGAGAAAGTGGTAAAAATATCACTTTCAGCCTCTATGTAGCTGCATTATACATCCCCAAAGGACTGGGCTAAGTTTTCTAGTTTTAAATGCAGGTTTTTTCTAGGAGGAAAAGATGGCGACACAGTAGAGAGCAGTGCTGATGGTGGTCTCCAGTACCAAAGCAGCTAGAGGACAAGATAGGGAGCATGAGACGTCTTCAGGACCCTAAGAATTGAAGCGGTCAGCATCTGGACACAGGGGAGCACAGCCCAGAGGCAGAGGAGACCAGCAGGATAGTAGGTGAGGTGTTCCCGACTGACTGGCTGGCTGGCCGAGGTCAGCTCTGGGCAGTGGCAGCTCTGCCCAGAGGGGCATGATTGACTGAGCCCAGCTCCTGGCTCCCTGGCGACTAGAAGTCTCAACAGTAAAGTGCGGGCAGCGAGGGCAAACGCAGTAGGGAACACTGAATTGAACCCTTGCAGGGGAGGGATTGTGTGAGAGACTCACTCCGGCAATGGAGAGGAAGCTCCTTGTGGGGCTAGAGGCAGAGGAGAAGAGTCCTGCGGGAAGCCAGAGTGGGGGAGTGGGAAGTACACCGCTGGAAAAGGTGCTGCTGGGCCACCTGGGAAACAGCAGCTAGAAGTCCCTGTGAGGGGGGAGGCCCAGCCCTGCGTAACCACACAGGCCCCCAGGCTCCACAGAAACTCCAAACAGCAAGCTAGTAGCAGGGGTAACTGACCTGCCATTGCCAGAGACAAAGGCCGAACTGCCCACGCCTGGGAGGGGCTCATCACAGAGCCCGGGTAAAGGACTCCTCAGAGAGCTGGTTGGCTTGGAGGATTGGTGCCTGCCCCAGAGGGGTGGGGCAGTGTACGCGGACCCCGGGCAGTGTTGTGGGACAGGGGCAGCCTCCTCCCGGAACTGTGGGGGCAGGCCCAGTCATCACAGGGACCAGCGAAGTTGCCGGCTGCCCTGCAAGGATGCTGGGTGCTCTTCACCTGCTAGGAGTGGGAGGGGGCACCCTGTGGGCTTCAGAATACCAGCAGCCCTAAAACCCAGCCAGGCTGCGGAAGGCCCAGCCTACCTGGGGGCAGACACTCAGAATCAGCCCTGACTGTGACAATCAGAGGCCCTGCCACATGCCAAGACCTGCTAGACTATAGACTGCAAGGTCCTGACCAAGAAAAAGAGGCAGCCTCAGGAAAAGGATTGTGGCTAATCTCAAGCACCTGAGTTATACCGAAAGCAATATGAACTATTAATCCCCAACATATCCTTTGCAAAAGTTACTTCTCACATATTCTTAATCCCTCCCATACCTCAATCCACCTAAATACCCAAGACCCTCCCCCTACTCTTGAATGCTACAACGCATTCCCAGTCCTCAATCTAAGTATTCCTCCCTTCCCTAGCCACCTAAACCCTTTCTTTATTCTTTTCCTCCTTCCTCTTTCTTTCTTTCTTTCTTTCTTTTTTTTCCTTTTTTCTTTTCCTTTTCTTCCTGGTAAAACCCACAGATTCTGGCTCCACCTGGACCAATCAGAAATCATAAAGGGGGAACAGACACCTAAACCCTTTCTTTATTAATATTGATTTCTCTTTGTCTTGTGACTTTCTCCCTTTCTTTCTTTCTTTCTTTCTTTCTTTCTTTCTTTCTTTCTTTCTTTCTTTTTTCTTCTCTGCTAAAAGCCCTCAGGTCCAGGCTCCACCTGGACCAGTCAGGGATTATTAAGGGTGAACAGCCATCTAAACCCTTTCTTCATATGATTATTATCATTTTTCTTTCTTTTTTCTTTTTGTATTTTTTTTGTTTGGTTTTGTTTCTTGTTTTTTATTTTGTTTGTTTGTTTTTGTTTTTGTTTTTTTCTACTAAAAGCCCACAGGCCCAGAATACAACCAGACAGTGCAAATAAAGGACACACAAAGAACAGCGAGTGGAGAAAATCTGGGAGATGGCAACATTGAACTCCACAAACCTCCTATCACAGAAGGGTGCTCAACTAAGGCAAGGAAGCAAAGCAGGTTAACCCAAGGAAAGAATAAAAATAAATAAATAAATAAAGAGCAAGCAAGAACAGACACCCAAAATGGGGGAAAAAAAGAATCAGTCCATCACCAAAAGGAAAGGAAGAATCCCCAGAAAGAACACAAAATGAAACAGAGGCACCTGGAATATCAGATAAGGAATTCAAAAGAATGATGATAGAGAAGTTCAGTGAGCTCTGCCACATCAAAGAAAACTATAAACAACTCCAGGAGAACGAAAAAGAACTCCAGGGAAATTACAAAGAACTCCAGGGAAGTTACAAGGAACTTACTGAGAACTACAACAGCATGAAAGAGGACATGGAAACTATCAATAAGTGCCAGGAGGAAATGAAGAATACAATTTCTGAATTGAAGAATACAGTAGAAGGAATCAACAGTAGGCTAGAGGAAGCAGAGGATTGGATCAGTGAGTTGGAGGATAATGTAGGCAAATACTCCAAGACAGTACAAGAGAATAAAAAAAGGCTGAATAAGACTGAAGAGGGGTTAAGAGAGCTGCAGGACAACATGAAACGTAACAACATCCGTATCATAGGGATACCAGAAGAAGAAGAGAAACAAGGAATGGAAAACCTCTTCAAAAAAGTCATGATAGAAAATTTCCCTAACATGATGAGTGAAAACATGAATCCAGTTCAGGAAGCACAGTGGGTCCCAATGAGGATCAAGCCAAACAGACCAACACCAAGGCACATTATTATTAAAATGGCTAACTTCAAAGACAAAGAGAGAATCCTAAAAACATCAAGAGAGAAACAACAAATAACATATAAGGGGGCTCTAATAAGGCTATCAAATGATTATTCAACAGAAACATTTCAAGCCAGAAGGGAATGGCAAAAAGTATTTCAAGTCATGGTAAACAAAGGCCTGCAACGAAGAATACTCTACCCAGCAAGGTTCTCATTCAAGATAGAAGGAGAAATAAGGAGTTTCCCAGACAAAAAAAGACTAAAAGAATACATACATCTCTACCAAACCAGCATTGCAAGAAATGCTAAAGGGTCTGCTTTTAAAATAAATAAATAAATAAAATGAAGAAACAGAGAAAGCCAAAGAGGAATACACATACAAAGGGAGAAAATGGTAATGAATAAATATCAATCAATAACAACCTTAAACATAAATGGATTAAATGCACCAATCAAAAGACATAGGGTAGCTGAATGGATAAGACAACATGACCCACATATATGCTGTCTTCAAGAGACCCACCTCAGAACAAAAGATCAACACAGATTGAGAGTGAAGGGATGGAAAACTATATATCAAGCAAATGGATACGAAAAAAGGCTGGAGTAGCAATACCGATTTCAGATAATATAGATTTTACAATGAAGGCAATAAAAAGGGACAAAGATGGACATTTCATAATACTTAAGGGAACAATCCATCAAGAAGAAATAACTCTGATAAATATATACGCACCCAACATAGGAGCTTCGAAATATATAAGGAAAATCTTGGAAGACTTTAAGAAAGACATAGACAGCAACACACTAATAGTAGGGGATTTTAATACCCCATTATCAACAATGGACAGATCTTCCAAACAAAAAATCCCCAGAGATGTTGTGGCATTGACCAACACTCTAGAGGAAATGGACCTAACTGATGTATACAGAGTCTTTTACCACAAAGAAGCAAAATACACATTCTTTTCAAATGCACATGGATCATTCTCCAAGATAGACCACATGGTATGTCACAAGACAAGCCTCGACAAATACAGGAAAATTTAAATCATACAAAATATCTTCTCAGATCACAATGACTTGAAACTAGAAACCAAATACAAGAGAAAAATACAAAAATTGTCTAACTCATGGAGACTGAATAACATGCTTTTAAGCAATAAAGATGTCAATAATGAGATCAAAGGTGAAATAAAAAAGTTCCTGGAAACAAATGACAATGAACGCACAACAGCCCAAAGCCTATGGGATACAGCAAAGGCAGTTCTCAGGGGGAAATTTATAGCAATACAGGCCTTCCTAAAAAGGTTACAAGAAGTTTATAAAAACAACCTAACCACAAAGCTGCAAGAACTAGAGGAGCAACAGCAAACAAAGCCTAGAGCAAGTGGAAGGAAGGAAATTATCAAGATCAGAGCAGAACTAAATAACTCAGAGATTCAAACTACAATTAGAAAAATCAACAGGTCCAGGGGCTGGTTCTTTGAAAAAATAAACAAAATTGACAAGCCCTTATCCAGACTCATCAAAAAAAAGAGAGAGAGGACCCAAATAAACAGAATCAGAACTGAAAGAGGAGAAATCACAATTGATACCTCAGAAATACAAAAGATTGTAAGAAATTACTACAAACAACTATATGACAAAATATATGACAACCTGGTTGAAATGGACACATTTCTGGAAAGGTATAATCTACCAAAACTGAACCCAGAAGAAGCAGAAAGCCTGAAGAGGCCAATAACAACTAGTGAAATTCAAGAAGTAATCTAAAATCTCCCAAAGCACAAAAGCCCTGGACCAGATGGCTACACAGGTGAATTTTTACCAAACGTTTAAAGAAGAACTAACTCCTATCCTCCTCAAACTATACCAAAAAATTCAGGAAGAGGGAAGACTCCCAAACTCTTTCTATGAGGACAATATTATTCTAATCACAAAACCAGGGCAAGATCCAACTAAGAAAGAAAGCTACAGGCCAATATCTCTGATGAACATAGAAGCTAAAATTCTCAACAAAATATTGACCAATCAGATTCAGCAGCATATTACAAAGATCATACACCATGATCAAGTGGGCTTCATCCCAGGGTTTCAAGTATGGTACAACAGTCCTAAACCAATAATCGTAATACACCACATCAACAAATTGAAAGATAAAAACCATATGATCCTATCAATAGATGCTGAAAAAGCATTTGATAAATTACAGCAACCACTTATGATACAAACCCTCAGCAAAATGAGAATAGAGGGAGCATACCTCAACATCATAAAGGCCATCTATGAGAAACCTGAAGCCAACATCATACTTAATGGACAAAAACTGAAAGCTTTCCCCCTAAGATCAGGAATAAGACAAGGCTGTCCACTTCTATTCAACATTGTCTTGGAAGTTCTAGCTATAGCCATCAGAGAAGAAAAAGGAATCAAAGGTATCCAAATTGGAAAGGAGGAAGTCAAACTGCCATTATTTGCAGATGATATGATAGTGTACATACAAAACCCGATGGGCTCCACCAAAAACTTACTCAACCTAATAAGCAAATTTAGTAAAATAGCTGGGTATAAAGTCAATATCCAGAAATCAAAACCATTTGTGTATACCAATAATGAAACAACAGAAATAGAAGTGAAACAACAAATCCCATTTACCATAGCAACAAGAAAAATAAAGTACCTAGGAATCAACTTAACTAAGGAGGTAAAAGACCTGTACTCAGAAAACTTCAGAACAATGAAGAAAGAAATGAAGGAAGATACAAATAAATGGAAGCATATACCATGTTCGTGGATGGGAAGAATTAACATCATTAAAATGTCCATACTACCCAAAGCAATCTACATATTCAATGCAATCCCAATTAAAATACCAATGACAGACTTCACAGAAATAGAAAAAATACTTCAAAAATTTACATGGAGCCAAAAATGCCCACGAATAGCCACTGCAATCTTGAGAAAAAAGAACAAGGTAGGAGGAATCAAAATACCGGACTTCAAACAATACTACAAGGCTACTGTCATCAAAACAGCCTGGTACTGGCATAAGAATAGAAATATAGATCAATGGAACAGAATAGAGAGCCCAGAAATTAACCCAGGACTCTATGGTCAACTAATATTTGACAAAGGGGGAAGGAACATCCAATGGAGTAAAAACAGTCTCTTCAACAAATGATGTTGGGAGAACCGAACAGCACCATGCAAAAAGATAAAATTAGACCATCAACTTACACCATACACCAAAATAAACTCAAGATGGATAAAAGATTTAAATATAAGTAGTGCCACCATAAATGTTCTGGAGAAAAATATAGGCAGTAAACTTTTGGATATCCTATGCAAAATATGTTTACTGATACTTCACCAAGGGCAAAGGAAATCAAAGAACGAATCAACAAATGGGACTATATCAAATTGAAAGGTTTCTGTTCAGCTAAAGAAAATGTCAGCAAAATTCAAAGGGAACCAACTGTATGGGAAAACATAATTGCCAATGATACCTCAGACTAGGGTCTGATCTCCAAAATATACAAAGAACTAATGCGACTCAACACCAGGGAGAGACAGACAGCCCAATTAAAAAATGGACAAAGGGCCTGAACAGACAACTCACTGAGGAAGATATAGAAAGGGCCCAGAGGCATATGAAAGAATGCTCAACATCACTAGTCATCAGAGAGATGCAAATTAAAACCACAATAAGATACCACCTCACCCCTGTCAGAATGGCAATCATCAGCAAATCAACGAACAACAAGTGTTGGCAAGGATACGGGGCAAAGGGGACCCTCATACACTGTTGGTGGGAATGTAGGCTGGTGCAGCCACTGTGGAAAACAATATGGGGTTTCCTTAAAAAACTAAAAATGGAACTGCCTTTTGATCCAGCAATTCCACTACTTGGACTATACCCAAAGAATCCTGAAACACCAATTCATAAGAACCTATGTACACCTATGTTCATAGCAGCACTATTTACAATAGCCAAGTACTGGAAACAGCCTAAGTTCCCATCAGTGGGTGATTGGATCAAAAAACTTTGGTACATTTACACAATGGAATTCTATATAGCAGAAAGAAAGAACGAACTTGTACCCTTTGCAATAACATGGATAGAACTGGAGATTATTATGCTTAGTGAAATAATCCAGTCAGTGAAGGACAAATATCATATGATCTCATCCATTATGGGACAATGATGAACAAAACTAACAACAAGCAAAACAGACCAAATATATGAATACAACGAATAGGCCTTCAGTTGTTAGGGGGAAAGTGGTTGGGGGGGGGGAGGCAGAGGCAAGTTAAGGGGAGCAGCTTAGACAAGAACCTAGTATAAGGGAAACATGGACATGGACAACAGTTGGGATTGACTTTGGAGGGAATTGGTGGGTGGGGAGGGGGACAGAGGGGAGCAAAAATGGGATGGATATAATACTACAACAATAAAAATAGCAATAATAAATATATAATTGTAGGTTTTATTATTATTTAGGTGTTGTACAGCTGACAGAAAAAGAAGGAGAAAACTGACATGGACAAGATAGTTGATTACTCACATTTGCCAAGATGAGGGAACACACATGGAAGGCACATGGCAATAGGGAGGCAGGCAGTGTTGGTGGCAGGATGTAGATTAAAGCCTTTATTGTGGTTTCTTCAGGAAGCTACCAAGGAGGCTGGAAAAATAGGTTTAGGATCAGCCAGCTTGAATAACTTCAGTGGGCTCTGGGGCATGGGGATTGCCTTAGTCTGTTACCTGGCTTTGGGGTGATTGTGACAGATGATACTGGCCTAGATCAAAAGAGCACTTTCGTGGAGGTGGGTGAACCTGTGGGCTCTGGAGTGGTTGATTTGCATATGAAAGGCATGTTCCTGGACAAGTCCCTTGCTATCTTTAGGAATTAGCTAGCCCTGAGAGGGGCAGTCTTTTCAACGTCAGCAAGGCCCCAGATGTCAAAATGTCCTAATATAGAAAATAAAAAAAGATGAGATTAATGCATTTATTTTAAGAAAGGAATAGAACCACAGTAACTGATGGAACATCCAAGCCAAAGCAACCATGGAACTGAACCATATCCACCTTATCAGAAGAAGCCCATTATATTCATAGCTGCAAAGTGGACCAGGAAAAGCTTATGTCCTCATTGCAAGGGATTGATCCAGTTCAACTGCACAGTGGGTGTCAGCTGTGCACACACAGCTTGATGACAAGGGATTCACTACTTAAGGTGGTTCAGATTCTTCAAAACCTAACCTGTGATAACTGAAATCCAGTCTGTCTATAGAAGATAGAATGACTATGCATTTAGGACATAAACTGTACCAGGATAGAGAATGGATTTAGCATCCAATTTTCTCATTATGGAATGCTGTTTTTCACTAGGTCTTCCCAAAAGGGAGAACACGTTGACTGTATGATTTTCTGCTATACAGTTCTGGACTCTGCTGTAACAATTCATGATATCCTCTTTGTTTCCTGTTAAATTTTGCCAGCATGGGAAAGAGTGAATTGGGGTAATTTATTTCAGCATTACCAGCATGATCCAAAAGCCACGTTTGTACTTTTCAACAAATCTTTTTACTTGTCCTACGGCTCAAGAAACAGAAGGTTGGTGGTTTAGAAAATAAAACTAATTCTTCTTGGAGATATTAAAATTGTTTGCAATGAAAAGCTGAAACCTGCATGGAAACATGAAGAGGTTTCATCAAAATGTTTTATGAACTTTGATTTATATTCAAAAGTCAAAGCAGTAAATTAAATACTAAATAGTTTAGATAACTTTGTTAATAGGTTCTGTCTCTTTTTAAATATTACATTACATTAGTCAATTTTTGTTTGTATGTAATTATTTTTGTTCACAAATTTTAAAGTCAAATGTGTTAACAAATTCCAGAGCCAGTCCAAATTACAATTTTGTTTTATTCTTACTCAAAGTTCTGTGAGTTAGATGGTGGGGTGAAGAAAGAGTAAACATTTAGTTAAAATCTTGAACGCCTCTACTGTCTACTTATTTCCAGGTATTACAACTAAAGATTTTGCTCTTTTATTATATTTATTCCCTTGCACTCCAAACCACAGATTTTTTCATTGCCCCCATCCTTTCCATTTCTAGAGATTAAGAGATGCAATCACTGTATTAAGTGTGTGGGCCTCCATCTAGCGAGAGCCAGAAAAAAAAAAATCCTTATTCTCCCAACACTGCTCACTCAACCTCTTAGGTATACGACCTGTGTTCTGGGAATTCAAGTCTAACTTTAGCAAGCCCCCAATAAATCTGTTGCCTCCACTCCAGTAACTTCTGATGCCAGTAACTGCCCATGCCCTGGGGTTATCCTGCTTAACAAAGATAACTTTTTATGCTGACAAGATATTAGCAACTTCCCTCCTTTCAGAGGCTTCCCCAACTTTAGACCATTTGGACTTTTGAAAGTCAGGCCAACTCCCCCACCCTTTAAAAACCCTCACTTGGCTGCTACTCTGGGCTGACATCACTTTGGTCTCAGACTGCCTGTTTGTAGCTGGGCCAATAAACCTTTTTTTTTTAAATATTTATTTATAATATATACTTTTCATTTTGTTATTATAGTTGTCCCAATTTTTCCCTTTGCCCCCTTTGCCCCCTTTTCCCAGTATTCCCCATTTCCTCCAGCAATGCTCATTTAGTTCATGTCCATGTGTCATGCATATAAGTTCTATGGCTTCTCCATTTTCTTTATTCTTCTTAACATCCCCTGTCTATTCTGAAACCACAAATAAGTACCTTTTTTCCCCATCTAAACAATTTACCATTTAATTATTGCCTTCTGTCAGCCACTCAAATCATATTAATACAAATTTTTCTTTTTGTTATTTCAAAATGCTATGTTAATTCATTTGTTTAAAGAGTTACTTTTTTAAGTAATATCAATTGCACTATTACCAAACACATGTACAAATACATTTACACATATATATTTTATACATATTTAAAGTACATACTGGATTTTGAAGATTTAATGCAAGAAAATTAAAATATATCATTAGTTTACACAATTATTATGTGTTAAATGATAGTATTTTAGATATATTGTAGTAAATTAGCATTTTTTTCTTTAAAACTTATGTTACCCTGGACTGCTATTTTTGTGAACTATATCATAGAAATGATGTATTGCAGAACTCACTTTTGTGAAAGCTGTCCTAGGAACAGTGCCAAACCCATAGTAAAAGTTGAATTTTGTTTCTGAGTCAGATTCCCATACCCTCCATTAATACAACTCAACTTTATTTTAAACTATGGGAACTGAAACATATTATTTTTGGAGTTTTACATCTTAGATAGTAGATTTATTTTATTTTATTTTATTTTGCCATGCATAGGTCTTATTTCTTTCAATACTCTCTGTTTTTACTCTACATGTATTTGACAAGTTGCAGCCTTCAGAAATAATGGCACTTGCAGTGCTCACCCAGTACTCAGAGTAAAAATTATGATATCTACTAATTTGAGGTAAAAAATGAGAAACCCTAAGATTTAAATAACCACAGAATAGCATTCTAGCATTTTTAAAAAATATATTTTATTTATTATTTCCAGAGAGAGGGAAAGGGAGAGAGGCAGAGAGGGAGAAAGACTATAATAATGCATGGTTGCCTTTCACCTGCCTCCAGCTATGGATCTAGCCAGAGATCTGGCTTGCAACCTGGTTATGTGCCTCTGGCTGGGGAATTGAACCAGTGACCTATGGGTTCACAGGCTGGCACCTTATCCACTGTGCCACCAGCCAGGGCCACATTCTAGCTATTTTTTGAACTTGTGGTTGACTGCCTATGTGGTCCTAAACTAACCACTGAGGTAATTAAGAGTCTGTAGAGGTAGAGATCAGGTACATCCACATTTCAATAATAAACTTTACTATAGCATTAACACATTCTCCTAAGCATCTCCAGTTTGGGGACCTTCATAACTAAAAATGTATATTTCCACTATGTATTTGAAAGGAATCTCATCTAATTTGCATGCTAATATGAGTATATTGCCTATATATACGAATCATATAGTTTAGTAGTTTGCAACTTCCATCTCAAATTGGTCTTCATTCTTCGCATCTTTTCTAACCTAAAGGTTGACTAATTTCTCAACACACCAACTACCAGTTGGTTGCTATTTAAAACACAAATTGCTAACAAAATCTATATTATACACCTACAAACCAGCACATATTTTGTAACAGTGAATAAGAAAGATAGCATGAAAAAATGTCATGTATTCTATGTAATATAGATCCACATTTTCTTTGTTTTAAACTGCAATTGATTTTTTTGAGTTATTGCAAGTAACATCATTTTCCCATCTTACGAAGTAATTCCAATCTAAGAAAATTTAACCTGCAGTGATGCAGATACAAGTAAAATACAAAATTATACCTTATTTAGTACAATCTATTTATAACAAGATCATTTTAAAGCATTTATAGGCTAAAGGTGGTTCTTATCCATTCAACTACCCTATGTCTTTTGATTAGTGCATTTAATCCATTTACCTTTAAGGTCGTTATTGATAGGTACTTATTCATTATCTATTTTGCCCTTTGTACCTGTGTTCCAGTCTGTCTCTCTGCTTCTTCATCTTCTTAAATCAGACCCTTTAGCATCTCTTGCAATGTTGGTTTGGTGGAATTGTATCCTTTTAGCGTTCTTTTGCCTGGGAGACTACTTATTTCACCTTCCATTTTGAATGACAGCCTTGCTGGGTAAAGTATTCTTGGTTGCGGGCCTTTGTTTTTCATTGCTTGAAGTACTTTTTGCCATTCCCTTCTGGCTTATAGTGTTTCTGTTAAGAAATCAACTGATAACCTTATTGGAGCCCCCTTGTATGTTATTTGTTGTTTCTCTCTTGCTGCTATTAGAATTCTTTCTTTGTCTTTGAAATTTGCCATTTTAATTATGATGTGTATTAGATTGGGTCTGTTTGAGTTTATCTTCATTGGCGCCTCTGTGCTTCTAGCACTTGGGTGACTTTTTCTCTCTTCAAGGGGAAGTTTTCTGTCATTACTTTTTCAAACAGGTTTTCTATTCCTTGCTCCTCTTCTTCTCCTTCTAGTAGCCCTATGATATGGATATTATTACACTTCATGTTGTCTTGCAGTTTTCTTAAAATCTCTTCATTCTTTTTCAGTCTTTTTTCATTTTGTTGCACTGTCTGGAAATTGTTTTTTATGTTGACCTCCAGCTCAGTCATCTGATCCTCTGCTTTCTCTAGACTGCTTTTGATTCCTTCTACTGTGTTCAATTCAGGACTTGTAGTCTTCATTTTCTTCTGGCTCTTATTGATGGGTTCTATGTCCTTTTTAATGCTTGTATAGTTCTCAGTGAGTTCCTTGTAGCTTCCCTGGAGTTGTTTGTAGTTCCCCTGGAGTTGTTTATAGTTTTCTTTGATCTGGCTGAGCTCATTGAGCTTCTCTATCATCATTATTTTGAATTCCATGTTTGATAGTATGCTTGCCTCTATTTCAATTTGCACTCTTTCTGGGGATTCCTCCTTTCCTTTCACTGAGGGTTTGTTTCTCTGTTGCCCCATTTTTAAAGAGTCTCCTTGTTGATTTCTGCTTCTTGGATTGATCTGCTTTGACTGCCTTGGTGGTGTGACTTTCTGTGGTGTAGATATGAACTTTCTTTACTTCCTAGATCCAAACTTGGTGATTCCAGCCAGTTGGAGACTACCAGAGATCCATAAACTTTGTCTTTTTAATCCAATCAACCTGTGATTTGCGGTCAGGTTGGGGCACTGCTAGATAGTGTGGATTAATTCCTAAGAGCAAGGCTGTAGTTTCCCCTCAGACCACCACCCTTTGGAGAAGAGTGCCCTGCTTGCTGTATAGGGGATGGGTCAACAATGGACTTATGGGCTGCTCCCTCAACTCTCCTCTTAAAGCCACTGCCCCAAACTTTCCCCAAATGTCTCTAGACCATTCTGCCCTTCCTCTGCTGGAACCCAGGGTAAGTGGTGCCAATGGGCATGGCCCCCAGAAGAACTATGTCTCTTTTAAGCCAGCTAAACCTGGCATATTTTTGTTTTTCACAGCTGGGTCCTGTTTTACCTTTGTTGCTGTAGCCTGGGAAGCCCAGGTGGGGGTTTAGATTCCACCCTTCTCAGGTGGAACTCCAGCTGCTGAGATATTTCTCCATCCATTCAGCTGCCATCAATGGGAGCCCAGTCAGCCCTCTTGTGGTTCCACACTTCCTACCAGCATCTTCTGTTCTGTTCATGGTTATAAGGCTTCTCTCTAGATGATGCTTTGTTGGTTATTCTGGATCATTTCTCCCCAATTAAATTATAATTCCAGATTGGTAATGGGAAGAGATTGGTGTAGCTCCACTTACTCCTCTGCCATCTTGGTTCTTCCCCACAAGTAAATCTTAGAAACTCATTGCCTCTCACTCTGACAAACCTAACACAATCAATGTTGCAATTTACTCCTATCTATTCCTTGATAGAATCTAAGATAACCACAAGACATTTCATGTCATTTATAGTTAATAAAATAAACTTTGGTTACTCCTTATCACCAAAAAATTTCCCTATTTACATTTGTGATAACATGGGTTGATCTAGATCTAGAGGGAAATATGCTAACTAAAACAAGTCAGAGAAAGACAGATGCTGTATGATTTCATTTATTTGTGGGACCTAACACACCAAATAAACAAAATAGAAACAGATTCATAGATACAGAGAACTTTAAATTTTAGTTACTAGAATATTATTGACTATATTCCCAATGTTCTACTTTATATCCCCATGACTATTATGGAACAACCAATTTGTACTTCTTAATTTCTTCACCTTTCTCACCCAGCCTTCTCTGCCTCCTCCCATCTGGCAACTGTCAGAATATTTTGATAGTGCCAGATGGGAGGGAGGTTGGGAGGATGGGGATGTAAAGTAAAGCATAGGGAATATAGTCAATAACATTATAATTACTATGAATGGTGCCAGGTGAAGTACTGGAATTATTTGTGATAGCTTTTTATGCTATATAAATATCTAGCTGCTATGCTGTATACCTGAAACTAATATAAAATAATATTGAATATGAGCTGTAATTGGCAAATACACAAGTAAAGAAATATATAGTTCTGTATAGGCATCATGGCTTTAACACTTATAAAGGTATCATCACTCTTTCCCAGTGCAGCAAATGTATGGTGGAAAGGAAACAGAAAACACTCTCACCCTTATTTCCCTCCTCTCTAACATCCCCCTCTCATCCCCACCCACAAGCTAGGATGAAATTTGGCTTGGGGATTAGAGGATTAAAGGATTATGTGATCACTTGGGGAAATGTGGGTTGATGTGTAAGGAAAGTGAGGGATAGGCCTTGTTGAACTGACACTGCCTACAAGTGGTAATGTGGCATGGCTGTTTCAAAGAGTTGCCAAGTCTCTATTTCTCTTTATCTTCCCTGTTCTCCTTCTTTCCTTTTCTTTCTTTTCTTCCTCCTCCTTCTCTTCCCCTTCTTCTTACCTTTTTTCTCCTTTGCCACCTTATTCTCCTTCTTCTTTTCCCTCTCCCTCTCCTCCTACTACACCTCCTCTCCTACCTCTCTCTTTTCGTTTCTGAGCTTAGTTCCTGGTGGGTTTCCCCACTGGAAATGACTGTCTCAGCCTTTGACCCAGTCAACACTGTTCCTTCTGCCAGTACTCTTAGTTCCTTCTATCTTCCAACCTTTTCTGCTAAAATAACCTCCTTCTTGGGTGGGTCCCCACTGAAACTATAAATTGCCCTGGCTTCTTCCTGAGAAACCTGTACCTAGTCCATGGGAAACATATAGTTATATTAAGAAAAAATATATCAAACTTAGAAGTTCTATTTTGTTTTGTTTTTAAAAAAGTGAACAGCATGTTCTTTCAATGTTATATGGGAATGCAGTCTCACCAAAGATTATTTAATCACTTAAGAAGTGCACCTTGATTAACTTATTGTTGTTATTTTCTAAAGGTCCCAGATTTAATGAATGCACATGTAGTCCATAAATTTTGTCCATTATAAATACAGATGATTTTTATCTGGTTGAAAAGGGAATTCCAAAGGTTAGAGTTTACTGTCCTGTTGATCATGAACCAATTTGAAGCTGATCCAGAAATAAATCTTGCCCATATATTTATGTATCATGCTCTCTCTCTCTCTCTCTCTCTCTCTCTCTCTCTCTCTCTCTCTCTCCTTAAATGTTCTTGGAGACAGCCTTACCATTTTACTGTTTCCCTCAGTCATTAAATCTCTGACGTGTGCCCAGCTATGCGTTATATGGGAGTCCCTCTTCTCACTTCTTGAAAATGATACTGTATCACCCATTACCTGCACCCATGAGTATAAACACTGCATATATAATCACTTCTCTTTGTCCCTAAACTAATAAAGGATGCAGACCTAATGCTGAAAAGTTTTAAGTGTAAGCCCAACACCAGCTAGCTCTCTTCAAGAAAGTCCAAAGAAGTCACTCAAAGCTCTCTGACTGGTATCTTCAAACCTTTTCTCTATGTTGAACCAAGTGGAAGAAACATCCTCCCTTCTCCCTTAAGAATGGCTGCTCCAGTCTTCTAAAAACACCTATGAAAAGTCATTTCTCCAAGGCAATCAATACCTTAAATACCAAGAGTCTAAATTATCAGATCATACAAAAATTTTTATGTTGGAAAATGTTCAGGGAATATAGTGCAAACACTTTATAAATTTCATTCACAGCTGCACTGAATAATAAGCTACATAAAGTTGTGTTGAACTACTGTCTTTTGAAATTGGTGTTGAGAAGTCCTGAATCATTCAGATTCTCAAAAAATTATCTATGCAACTGTTTTTCCCTGTCTTTGTGAAAGAGTTTATGACCTAATCGCTATTGTTCATATTCATAAATTTTACACAGGATGCTTTGTAGGAATATTTCTTGACCCTTGGTGTTACATTTTTCATTGGGACTTCTAATCTGGAAAAATTTGGGAAACACATATGTCTCTAACATGAATAACTTTCTTTAAATTATTTTTTCCATCTTTTCTCTTTTTCTGATTTTTACTTTATAAAACATGATTATTTACTTGGACCTTATAGGAGAATTATTTAATATTATTACCATTTGTTATTCATGGTACTTTTCTTTATTACTTTTATTTTTTCACTTTTCCAAAACCTTGCAATACCTCTTCTTGTTATGTTTTTTATTTGGGATTAGATTAAAATGCTACTTTGATATTATAGAAGAGATAAATATTATATTTTCCAAAGTACACTATAGTTTACTTGAAATAGTAAGAATAATGAATAAAATTTACTTTGAATATAAAAATCAAATATATAAATTAAAAAAAAATGTCAAAAGGGAACCTTTCTGCTGTGTCCAACAGAGTAGCATTGCTCTGAAATACGAGCTGCCCTAAGTTCCCTAAATCACATTGTACTACTTGCTAAAATGTGGAGCCATAAGGTTTCTGTTTTTTTATAACACATTTTTTTCTTTCCCATATCTTTCTTTACTTCCTAATTAATCAAAAGACCAACTAACTGAGTTTTACCTGCAAGTGGGATTCCAAACTCCCCGTAAGTTTCCAGTCCATTTTCCTTCTTTCTCTTTGTGCTTCATAGTGTTCCCCCATCAACTCCTCTAAAGCTGCTCCTGGTCCCCAAAGAGAAGGTGGCTCACCCATGTTCACTTCTTTCATTCTTTCTATTCACCACTTAAACCACATAATTGCAGAGGCAGCAATTGTGACAAAAGTTTCACAATTTTTACACACTTCTCTATATTTGAGAATGGATTAATTGTATCACTAAGTGCCTCTGCATTCATGGATTTGTAGAAATACTCTAAGAAAGACATCTACATTAGTTATTTAAAACATGTTAACCTAATGATTTCATATTGTAAATTCCTTATTTCCAATGATTCCAACAAGACTCCTAACATATTGTTCAGTAGTCATTTACCCTCTCCAGTATCAAAATCATCATAAGAAACTCAACAGCTAGTGTACAGGATGACCACCCCCAGGTAAGTCAATTGTTGTTAACCAGGAGGAAGCACTACCATTATATTTGTTCTCCAAGAGTGAGATATGCATAGTGGCCACCTCTACATTTCACATGCTGAAATAAGTTGGAGAAAACATATATGGGGAAATTAGGGTCTTCAGGGCCCTAAGAACTGGAGTGGTCAGCATCTGGACACAGGGGAGCACAGCCCAGTGGCAGTGGAGACCTACAGATGAGCAGCTCACAGGTCCAGAATACAATCAGACAGCCCAAATAAAGGACACACCAAGAACAACAAGTGCAGAAAATCTGGGAATATGCAACATTGCACTCCACAAATCTCCTATCACAGAAGGGTGCTCAACTAAGGCAAGGAAGCAAAGTAGATTAACCCAAGGAAAAAGCAAAACAAATAAAAGCAAGCAAAAGAAGACTCACAAAATGGGGAAAAAAAGAATCAGTCCATCACCAAAAGGAAAGGAAGAATCCCCAGAAAGACCACAAAATGAAACAGAAACACCTGAAATATCAGATAAGGAATTCAAATGAATGATGCTAGAGAAGCTCAGTGAGCTCAGCCACATCAAAGAAAACTATAAACAACTCCAGGAAAACTACAAAGAACTCCAGGGAAATTACAAGGAACTTAATGAGAACTACAACAGCATGAAAAATGACATATAAATATCAATAAGTGCCAGGAGGAAATGAAGAATACAATTTCTGAATTGAAGAATACAGTAGAAGGAATCAAGAGTACGCTAGAGGAAGCAGAGGACCAGATCAGCAAGTTGGAGGATAATATAGACAAATACTCCAAGACAGTACAAGGGAATAAAAAAAGGCTGAACAAGACTGAAGAGGGGTTAAGAAAGACATAGACAGCAACTCACTAATAGTAGGGGATTTTAATACCCCACTATCAATACTGGACAGATCTTCCAAACAAAAAATCCCCAGAGATGTTGTGGCATTGAACAACATTCTAGAGGAAATGGACTTAAGTGATGTATACAGAGTCTTTTACCACAAAGAAGCAAAATACACATTCTTTTCAAATGCACATGGATCATACTCCTAGATAGACCACATGGTAAGTCACAGGACAAGCCTCCACAAATATAGGAAAATTGAAATCATACAAAGTATCTTCTCAGATCACAATGGCTTGAAACGAGAAACCAATCTCAAGGTAAAAAAACAAAAATTCTCTAACCCATGGAGACTGAATAGCATGCTTTTAAGCAATGAAGGGGTTAACATTGAGATCAAAGATGAAATGAAAAAGTTCCTGGAAACAAATGACAATGAACACACAATAGCCCAAAGCCTATGGGATACAGAAAAGGAAAATTTATAGCAATACAGGCCTTCCAAAAAAGGTTACAAGAAGTTTATAAAAACAATCTAACCACAAAGGTGCAAGACTAGAGGAGCAACAACAAACAAAGCCCAGAGCAAGTAGAAGAAAGGAACTCATCAAGATCAGAGCAGAACTAAATAACTCAGAGATTCAAACTACAATTAGAAAAATCAACAGGTCCAGGAGCTGGTTCTTTGAAAAAATAAACAAAATTGACAAGCCCTTATCCAGACTCATCAAGAAAAAGAAAGAGAGGACTAAAAAAAAAAAAAAAAAAAAAAAAAAAAAAAAAAAAAAAAAAAAAAAAAAAAAAAAAAAAAAAAAAAAAAAAAAAAAAAAAAAAAAAAAAAAAAAAAAAAAAAAAAAAAAAAAAAAAAAAAAAAAAAAAAAAAAAAAAAAAAAAAAAAAAAAAAAAAAAAAAAAAAAAAA
>PVIW01011775.1:0-35663 GCA_004026585.1 Noctilio leporinus | reverse complement strand
CAGACAGCCCAATTAAAAAATGGGCAAAGGACCTGAACAGACAACTCACTGAGGAAGATATACAAAGGGCCCAGAGGCATATGAAAGAATGCTCAACATCGCTAGTCATCAGAGAGATGCAAATTAAAACTGCATTAAGATACCACCTCACACCTGTCAGAATGACAATCATCAGCAAATCAACAAACAACAAGTGTTGACGAGGATGCGGGGCAAAGGGAACCCTCATACACTGTTGGTGGGAATGTAGGCTGGTGCAGCCACTGTGGAAAACAGTATGGGGTTTCCTTAAAAAACTAAAAATGGAACTGCCTTTTGATCCAGCCATTCCACTACTTGGACTATACCCAAAGAAGCCTGAAACACCAAGTCATAAGAACCTATGCACACCTATGTTCATAGCGGCACTATTTACAATAGCCAGGTGCTGGAAATAGCCTAAGTGCCCATCAGTGGATGATTGGATCAAAAAACTTTGGTACATTTACACAATGGAATTCTATATGGCAGAAAGAAAGAAGGAACTTGTACCCTTTGCAACAACATGGATGGAACTGGAGAATATTATGCTTAGTGAAATAAGCCAGTCAGTGAAGGACAGGTATCATATGATCTCATCCATTACAGGACAATAATGAGCAAAACTAACAACAAGCAAAACAGAACCAAGTATGTGAATACAAGGAATAGGCCTTCAGTGGTCAGGGGTAAAGGGGTTGGGGGGAGGGGGGAGGCAGAGGGAAAGAAGGGGAGCAGCTTAGACAAGAACCTAGTATAAAGGAACCATGGACATGGACAACAGGTGGGATTGACTTTGGGGGGAATGTGGGGGTGGGGAGGGCGACAGAGGGGAGCAAAAAGGGGATGGATGTAATACAACAACAATAAAATTAAAAGAAAAAAAAGTAAACAGAAGACAAAAATAAAATGAAACAAATAAAACAATGATAACAAATACCCTAAAATTTCCTAAGGTCTCATCTTTCACCAAAGGCTTAGGTAATTCCAGTTCTATTCATGTGGGATAACATAGTTATTTATAAGATCTTGAGAAATTTCCCTTAGGTCTTAGACCCCATCTTACCTATGGAAAATAATTATCCAAATTCCAACATAAAATTGTAACATTTTGGTTGACCACTACCAGAGTGATCATTAAAAATTGTAGACATTTATGGATGTTACATTGACATAGTAGTACACTTACATTAGCAGTGGCACTACTGCTACTAATAAAAACAATTGATAGTAATATCGTTTATAAGGAACTTTTAGACTTAGAGATGTCAAGACACAAATCTCCAGATTGACATATCTGTTTATTTTATTTATTTATTTATTTTAAATTTTATTGTTGTTGTATTGCATCCATCCCCTTTTTGCTCCCCTGGGTCCCCCTCCCCACCCACCCATTCCCCCCAAAGTCAATCCCACCTGTTGTCCATGTCCATGGTTCCTTTATACTAGGTTCTTGTCTAAGCTGCTCCCCTGTTTATTTTTAAATTTCAGCTAATCTGATTAAGTTTTACACTTCACTTCCCATGTAAAGAAAGTGTAATCATCAGCAGAAATGAGGATTTTAGAGCACACTGGAGGGAAAATGAAACACCCAGAATTCCCAGAGAGATTTGATAAGTTTACACAAGTCACTTTCTTCACTATCTGGGCCCACTTCTATTTCTAGCACCCTTTTACTGTTGCTGACAACATTCCTAGTTGAACTGAATAATTTACCCTCTCACCTGACAGCAGCTATCATTAGAAAAATTGCCAAGCCAATTCATAGAGCATCTGCACAATGGGGGAACTTAAACTTTTAACAACCTTCAAGAAAGCCTAGACTCATCATCACCTCTTGTCAGCTTGTACATGAGCTCATCTTTTAGTCACAAGAAGTTGGCAGATCAGAAGATTAAATATGACACATTTAAAATAGCATCCATGATATCCTTCCCTAGTAGTACCTCTGAAAAAGCAGCCTCATGAAAAATCATATTTAGAAATTTGGTAAGTACTTTTACAAATTGAAGGAGGTTAGTTGTATGGCTAACTACAAATAATTTTTCATTTATCTGTAATAAAGGCTTAGAAAGCTGTGATTTTGCATGTTACATCAAGATTTAGCAGAAGTTCTTTGAAATGTTTCTTCTTGGCATATGTTAGATCTTCTTCTTTTATGCCCAGGTCATATAATCTACCAGGGAGCTTAGGACAGAAACCGTTTCTTTTGCGTATCATTCTATCTGCTTAAAAAATTGCCTCTTCTATCTCAGCATTCTGTTTCTGGAATTGAATTATACTACCCTATATATATAAATAATGTATTTTAAGTCTCTCCATTTATCACATTTTCTAAAAATGTTAGTCAACAAGCTATAATTTTAAGTGATAATTACAGTTTTTCTTCAAAAACTCAGACAATTAAACACACGTATAACTTCCAATATCCAGAAATAGCATTACAGAACCAAAGTTAGCACACAGGCTTAAAATTATTCCAGACAAAAGCAAATAAATGTAACAGTTTATTTTTCCTGGGGCACTCCTATGATAGATGACTTCCATTTTGGTTTCTGAAACTCTAAAATATACTGGGCAGACCCTGCTTACTACCTGGGTAATTAACCTCTAACCTCAACCACTACATTGGAGTCCTATTTGAAAGATTTAAATTTTTTTTCTTTTTCTTTACTATTTCTTGTTCATACTTTGAATGCCTCTTCTTTGTCACCCATTGATTCTTTTAGAATTTATTTTTATTATTTATTATATTACAGTTGTTCCTGTTTATTCTTCCCCACCACCACCCTACCCCATTCTCTTCCCTCCCTAAGTCAATCCCCATATTGTTGTCTGTGTCCATGTGTTGTGCATAAATGTTCTTTGGTCAACCCCTTCACCATCTCTCATCCTGTTCCCCACCCCTCTTTTCTGGCAGCTGTCTGTCTGTTTCATCTATCTAAGCTTCTGTTACTATTTTCTTTATTAGTTAATTGTGTTCATTAGATTCCACATATGTAAGTGAGATCATGTGGTGTTTGTCTTTCATGACTGGCTTAATTGACTTAGCAAAATAATACTCCATTATGTAAATGTACCAGAGCTTTTTTAAAAAAGATTTTGTTTATTATTTTCAGAGAGAAGGGTAGGGAGAGAGGCAGAGAGGGAGAAAGACATCAATGTATGGTTGCCTTTCACCTGCCACCAGCCATGGACCTGGCTGGAGACCTGGCTTGCAATCTGTGTACCAGAGCTTTTTTATCCACTCATCTACTGATGGGCACTTGGGCTATTTTCAGGTATTGGCTATTATAAATAATGCTGCTCTTTTATTGAAGTTGAGTTCTAATTTCATACCAATATGATCTGAGAACATGCTTGACATGATTTCAATTTTCTTGATTTTAAGACTTACTTTGTGACCTAGCATGTGGTCTATCTTTGAGAATGATCCGTGTGTGCTTGAGAAAAATGTATATTCTGCCTGTCTGGGGTGAAATGTTCTGTAAATATCAACCAACTCCATTAGATTTAGAATATGGTTTGATGTTGCAATATCATTGTTGATTTTTCTTTTTGTCTGGAAAATTTAGCCATTATTGACAGAAGGGTGTTAAAATCTCTTATTATGACAGTATTGCTGTTGATATCTTTCTTAAAGTCCACCAAGATTTTAAAAATATATTTAGGTGCTCCTGCATTAGGTGCATATATAAGGATTATATCTCCTTTATGGATCAATTCCTTTAGTAATTATGTAGTGACCTTCTTTGTCTCTTTTTATGACCTCTGTTTTGAAGTCTATTTTGTCAGATATAAGCATTAGCTTTTCTTTTCATTTCCAAAGAATATTTTTTTCACACCTTTATTCTCAGTCTTATAGACAACATATATATAGGTCACATTTTCTTATGTATTTGGCTACTCTGTCTTTTGATTGGATTATTTAATCCATTTATATTTAAGGTTATTATGGATAGGTACTTATTTACTGTCATTTTTTTATATTGTACCTATATTTTCTGTCTCTCTTTCTTATTCTTCTTAAAAAAGGCCCTTTAACATTTCTGGTTTGGTGGTAGTGATCTTCTTTAACCTTATTTTGTCTGGGAAGCTCTTTATTTAGCCTTTGATTTTAAATGATAGCCTTGCTGCATAGAGCATGTAACCTATTGATTCTAACCACGGCTGTATAAAGGATAAGCCTCCTTAAATCATTGTTTTGCTAAGAGCCAAGGGTGGCAGTGCATTCATATTACACTGTATATTCTTATTTGCATTCGCCTTGGCTGAGTTAAATGGGATTTTGTCCCAGGAATTTTATTACATGTCCATAGATGATTTTAGCTAGTAGGTGGGGTGGGTGGGCCATAGGAAGGCAGTTGTAGGAAGTAGAGATTAAAAGCCCAAACTCATATTTTATAAGTAGTAAAGCATAAATAACTTAAGATTCTATCCAATTCTCTTTGCCAGTTTAATGAGGTAAAAGAGAAGAGTGTTCATATTAACTTATGTCAGTTTTTCAGGGAACAGATGACAGAACAAATAGTTTCAAACTTCCTTACTCTATATTCTAAGAATCTGCTGAGAAATGTAACTGCTGACCTTTGTAGCAACAAGTTGTAGTTTGGGGAAAAGAGTGAGTGAAGAGTATATGTCATTGAACATTATTACCTCAGCCAAAGTGATTTTTACCAAACCCCACCTGTATAAAATACTCTTTCTAGAACATAGATACCTCTATTAATGAGAGTTTTCTAGTACTGATATTTACATTGTTCATAAACATTTTTAGAAATTTAATTAATTGCTTTGTACAGAATTCAACCAAGGTGGTTTGCATTTATATATAGTTATATATTTATGCATAGCTATAGTTACATATTTATATACAAGGGGAACACACAAAAATGGAATTATTTTCTGGAGCCCAAGCCCTTTGTGATACAGGCTTCCCCATTAGGTGACTATTCTTAGGAACCCATCTGTATTAGTGTACTAGCTGGCATTGTTGTGAGAGGCTGTGTTCAATTTCAGTGAAAAAAAATTTGAAGACCCATTTACTTGTTTCATAACATGTGGTTTACAAGTGCACCTGCTCTCACTGAACTAAGCCTTCAGATGTTTTGGACAAAAACTAGTATGACTGCTGTGCCCCACTCTGCTTATTCACCTGATCTCACTCTGAGTGACTTGTATTTTTGTTTCCCCAGATTAAAACAATCCTTAAAGGGAAATGATTTGCCAGTGTGGAATAGATGAAACAAAAAATAACAGAAGCACTAAAAGGCATCAAACTTGATGAGTATAAACACTGTTTTGAGCAGTGGGAAAATGTTTCAATAGGTGTATATTGTATCAAATGGAGAGTATTTCAAAGGTGACAAGTTTAAACATGTAAGAACAAATACCCAATATTTTATAAATAAATTCAATTTTGGGGGTGCCCCCTCATATACCTAGAGATGTATATATATATACATAAAAATTTAATAATCATTGTCAGTATATCTATATTTATGTGCATTAAGCCACAGAAAAATTAAACTTTTGATCAGAAAGTTACATTATTAAGAAAGCTAAATTTTATTTCAAGTTCTTACGGCATCTAAAATAAACTCACTATTTTTCATATTTTTAACTCCAAAATTACTATTTATAAAGGATGCATTAGGGATGATTAATCACAAGATGTTTCATGAGAGGAAAAAAAAAACATTCCATAACTAAGTTGAGAAAGGCTATTCTAAGGGAAGTATATGATTTTATTATCATAGTAAAGATTCTAAAAAGTTTGCTTAACTTTGCTTAATCTAGCATTTCTCACACATATTTGACTATAAAATTAGGATTCTATGTCTAACTGCTTCTCAGAGACATTAAAGTTCTAAAAATATCAATTTTAAACTTTCTGAGAAATGTTTAACGTATTCATGAGTAGTTTCTTCAAATGACTTTGATTCGTAGCTTTCTCTTGGTTATAACATGTGACAGTTCCACTTATCTTGGGTAAGGCATTCTTGAAACTGATTTATGTTTGCTATTAATTAATTATAATGAGTAAACCTCCCTTATTTGAACAGCTATAATTATTTCTTGTCTTTGAAGTATAACAACATGACAGCAGAAGATGTTACAAGCAAGATTGGTGTCACTTCTGTTAGTTACATCTGGGTAGAAATGGTGAAAATTCTTGTCTGCAAAGATTTGCAATTTAAAATTGTTTCTTTCACCCTATTCATTTTTCCGTGAAGTAGAAACTAGGATCTGAGGAGCATTTGACCGTTTTATGTCAAACTTTTTTTGTAACAGAAGGGAAAATAAACAAAATAGGAAAAATAAATTAGAAACTTGAGTGAAGGTGGAATTTGCTATTAAAGGAGCATTGTCTCTTGTGAGTGAGAGATTAGGCTCTGGAGCCAGGCTGTCTCATATCAAATCTTGGTTCTACTGCTTATTCGCCTTCTAATCTTGGACCAGTTACTCACCCTGCATGTTTGTCATTTCCTCGTGTAAAATGAAGACAACAATAATATCTGCTTCAAGGGTGATTGTTTGGGGCCAAGTGAACTAAAATATGGAAAACTTTATCTGCTGGATGTAATTGCCAGGTAATTATTAGCTATTATTATTATTAGGAATCAGGTCTCTGATTTTTAGCTAAGTGTCTGCAGTAAATATTTTATTTAATTATCCTGCAGGAAATATTTAATAATAGTTAATGATTTAGCAGTCATTAAGTTCTATCAGAAGAACATCAAAGGGTTTGTGAGTGAAAGCCCAGAGTGCTAAGGCAGTGTTGCAAATGCCAATGACACAAAGAAATTCGAAGTTAGGGACATCACTGCACTGTAGGCTACAAAGACACAGGGGCTAACAGGGTAAATGGGGGCCTGGCTACATAGCATTTACAGTCTGGGGAAAATGATGATCACAAGTAAGAAGTAAAACATATATGTAAGAAGATAGTAAGCAGGATGCTTAGAGAGACAATTCTAGTTTTGTATTTGAGTAACTAAAAAGAAGACTAGAGGTAGTAGAAGAAACTACAGTGACGGTAGATTTTTGCTGTAGTGTAAGAATGAAGATCATCCAATAGCTTTTTTAAATATCAAAATATCAAATTTAAAATTTATTTTAAATAAATTCATTGATTTCTATAGCTATGCGATTCTTTTTTAAAAATCTATCTGGTTTATAGGTTGTGTGCCAGACATATTTAGTTTTTTTTAGTGCTTTCTGAACTTTCACCCCTGCTACCAAATAATAAATTTTCAATTTACTGTGACCTTTCTAATGATCACTAAAGGCCTACAATCAACCCAACCAGTCTGACCATGTGACATCTGAAATTAAAGTAGACAAAGATACTTAGGATTTCTGAGCCAACAATGTTGCCTACTGTGAGCTTTTAGAGCTTCCCCCTGATATTCATGTCTTCTGACCACAACCCAGCTTGAGGAAAGCAGAACCTCTGGGACCTATGTGGTGAGTTAGTGTGCTATTCTGGCCAGTGAGTGATGCCAGGAATGGCATGTCTCTACTAGAATACAGCACCAGACTCTGCAAAATCCTGCAGGGGCTCCTTCTCTGGAAGCCAGTGAGCAGGAGGCTGTCCTGCTTCAGTCTTGGTTGTCCTTGGTCCTAGAGAAAGGGCAATGAGCAAGACACAGGTTGGACAAGGAAGAAATAAAAGGTTGTTATATAAAATGTTGAGGTCTTGAGAGTTATACAATACTGCAACATGATCTGGACTAACCTAACTGGAACTCTTATCTGTCAACATAATATCATATTCATGTGTATTTCTTTTTAACAGTGAAGAAGTGAGTTTAAATAAAAACAGAATTTAATGCAGTATACAGTATTTCTCCTAAACAATGTAGTGCATGCAAAGAAAAATAATTAGAATTAGAAAAAGAATGTCTTTGCCTTAGGAAGACATCAAGTTATCAATAAATAAAAGAAAAAATAATATCACTCTTTATCATAATGATATTTTAGGTATGTGGATGAAGAAAATAAACATGGATGGCACAAGAGCTACTCACTGTATGGATATAGGATAACTGAAGTTTAGCTAAAATAAGTTAATTTTCAAAGATCTCAAAAACAGTTGTAAAATTATGAAATACACTGAGGCCCCATTCCATTGCTGTCTCTCAACTTATTTATATTTTCAGCATAAGATTTATGGCATAAAGATTAACAGAAGAGTAGTGTAGAGGTAAAATAGATCAACTTGAATAATTTCAAATAATAACATTAAAATTGCATTAATGTACTTTAGTAAGAAGTTGTAATGTGGGCAAATATTTTTCTTAGGGCTAATAGTCTCTAAAATCAGCAATCTGAAATAATAGTAATTCATGTTATTTCTCATTTCATATAAAATAAATAAATGGAAAAATAAATGATAATTTTACTCTTCTAGTTTACTTTGTGTTATGTGTAGATTATACAAGAGTAAATAATGTGTCAGGTCTCTTTCCTATTTTCTTGAATGATTTCAATTTTCTCAAAAGTAATTTCCTTGGAACACACTTATTTTAGTGTATCTTAGTTTATTCCCACTACTTAATGGGAAAAACTATACAGATATTTTCACTAAAACTAGGAAAAAAGAAAGAATGGCCATTATTTTTACTCCTACTTAACAGTGACTAAACATACACATTTAGGATGCCTTAATTTAAAAAAGGTAGACCTATTGATTTCAAGAAAAAAAAAAAAAAATGTCAAATTTACCACCACATTTAATAATTAGGACTCATGAAACCCATAGGAGGACACCAAGAAAGCTTTAGAATGAAAATATCTGGTATATACTTATAATTGCAAAGAATAGTCTGTGATATTGGAGTTATTACTTAAATCTTTCTAAAATTTCAGCTCTGACCAAGTGGCTCAGTTGGTTAGAGCATGTTCCTAATACTCTAAGGTTATGGTTTCAATTCCAGGTCAGAGCACATATAAGAAACAACCAATGAACGCATAAAAATGTGGAGCAACAAATTGAACTCTTTCTCAATTAATGTTTTTAAAATATTGAAATATCAGCTAATTCTTTATAATTTATTTATTATATATTTATTATGTTAAGTAGTTATTTATATTTTCTTACATTTAAAGTTAATTTTATAAGTTTTAAGTTTGATTTTGTTGACTTAGTTAACAAATTAGTAATTTGTTAAATAGTAATTTATCTTCTATTTCTTCCCCTATCTTATGTTAATGGCCTGTGTTTGTCCAGAATCCTCATATTGCTCTTTAACTATCTAAAATTTCTACCTAATTCTGGACAATAATATCCTCTTATTAAAAATATAAAAATATAAATGGGGCCCTGGCTGATAGCACAGTGGATAAGGTGCCGGCCTGCGAACCCAGCCAGGGCACATAACCAGGTTGCAAGCCAGGTCTCCAGTCAGATCTGTGGCTGGAGGCAGGTGAAAAGCAACCATACATTGATGTCTCTCTCCCTCTCTGCCTCTCTCCCTTCCCCTCTTTCTAAAAATAATGAAATAAAATCTTTAAAAATATATATATATATAAATGAATTTTTGCCCTGGCTGGGTAACTATGTTGGTTGGAGAGTTGTCACAATACATCAAGTTTGCAGGTTCAATCCCTCCCTGCTCAAGCTATATACAAGAAGCAACCAATAAATGCATAAATAAGTGGAACAACAATGTTTCTTTCACTCTCTCTCCTTCTCTCTTCCTTCCTCTCTCTCTCTAAAATCAGTAAGTCAAAAAAAAAAATTAAATATATCAATTTTCTTTACCATCATTTTCATTTTGAAAATGACAATAGCTAAACAAATGCATCATTGTTTATAACATATTAATAAATATTAAATGTCCTCATTCTCCAAGAAAATATATTTCAATACAAGTGTTCAAGAGTCATAATAGGAAGGGCTGAATTTTTTGTTTTTAGAAGATTAATGACTTTTCTATACGTAAGCAAGTTTAAGATTCATTTTAGATATCACCTCTTTCTTACATGAAGCCTCTTTTTCATTCATACAGTAGACATATATTTTTGTTTAAAGGTGGGAATTCACTGTAATTAATACCACTTACTGTTCTCTCTTAATAGGGTTTTTATGCTCTGTTCGGATGGTACATTTTATGGTCACTGACTAATCCTAGAAATTAGAATTGAAATTAATTTTTTAAATTATATTATATTATAAATCTTTATTTTTGGAAATTTATTAAACCTGAACATTGGATTGTCAGTTTAATTATACATATAGTAACATATAATGTTATATTACACTGGCTATATATCTTCATATTAGGTCAGAGACAGACATTTGACATTATTTGTATTTACAATTTTATTTGTATAAACCTATTAAGATATAGCTAACATCTATTTGATAGTTTGTGAATAAATAAATGATCTTAGCTTCAGATATAGTTCTTTATAGTCTGTGCTAATTTTTCCTATTTGTTATTTTAAAGATAATATGTCTATAACATCTTGCTTATTTAAGGCAAAAAATGCCTACCTTGTAAAGTTCTTCATAACTCATCTCTCCAGTATTAACCTGTTATATATTTCTCTGAAATAGTGCCAAAATATTTTTAATAAAGATTAATAAAGATTAATTTGTTAAGGACTTTTAAGCTATAAATTGACCCTGCTGTATTTTCAGAAAAATATCAGTTTAGAAAAAGCAAGTAGGAAAAAGAAATTCCTCCCACCCAATAAATTTTAAAAAATATTATATACTTATTCTAAATAATTAACAAATACAGGTAAATATATTTTAAAAACTGAAAAACAAAATGAAACATTATTTAACTTAATGACACATCAAGGGTTTGTTTGCATCATGGAGTGTCAAATACTTTAATAGCTTCAGTATATTGTATATAAAGAAAACATAATAAAATTTAAATATTTTAATTGTATAACAATGTTATAATAAACATCCTTGATAAATTGTCTTCTTTTTTGCTCTGCTTACCTTGAATGTGTTTAGTGTTCTGATGTGGGACCTTTTCGCTGTAAATGAAAGAAAACTCACACGTGTTATCGACTACAGATTATTATCTGTAGTCAACTTGGCATCATAGCAGCCACCATCTGTGCTGTCTTCAGTGAATGATGACAAACAGCAGAATCCAGTACAGTTTCCAGGGTCCCCTACTTCAAAGGTTAAGGGCTAGATTCTTCTAATGAGAGGCCACTGTGCAAGTTTTAGAAGGTTTAAGGGAAAGACAGGTGTTTGTCCTCTGAAGCCATTACAGGCAGATGAATGGGTAGACAGGAGTTCAGAGTAATTTACCAGTAAATTCTTCAGTATATACTGATTTGATGTTGTAATCTGGGTACTTGGTGAAACTTCTACAGATTCTGGAGAATTGTGGAAGCTTCTATGTGAATGTCAAAAACCTCACACTTCAGCTTATAAGGTTGAGATGTTCAGTGGTGGCTTTCTTGACTTCCATTTGCCCACATATTCAAAGGTTTAAATAATTTCAACATCAAATATAAAATATGAGCAGTTTCTACTTTGGTCTTCAAATTCTGATTAATATGCCAACTAAAAGTGGCCTAAATCAATGGACTTTTACTTTGTCACATAAGAATTTTGGAGGTAGATATGCTCTAAGGGTGATTATTTCAGGGACTCGATCAATAATATCATCAAAAACCTAATTTCTTACAATATTACTTTCAAGATATTGGCCTGTCCTCTTTGATTGGCTCCTTTCCTCAGTACCACTCAAAGACCTGCTCTTGAAGGACCTATAACATAACCATCACTCAGCATTAGTGAAGCATTCCTCTGTATCTCTTATTCTAATCCTCAAAACAACAACTATAGCTAAATGCTTGGGAACTGTGTGAGTTGTGCACTGTTCAAGTCAGATAGAGAAGTATTAAGCAACTTAAATGAAAGAAAAACAAATTAACCTGCTAAGTCCTTTCTCTTAGATGGCATGAGTCCCATAGATCCTGACATAATCATTTCCCAAAAGGGACACATTTTCACTTTCTTATTTCATTATGTGTTCCTCATGTACTTGATGACTAGTCTGTCCTACTATTGTGCAACAGTTGCACATGATGATTAAAAATATTTTCTTTTTTATTTTTATTTTTAAAGATTTTTATTATTTTTAGAGAGAGGTGAAGGGAGAGAGGCAGGGAGGGAGGGAAAGAAACATCAATGGTTGCCTTTCAACTGCCTCCAGCTATAGACCAGGCTGGAGACCTGGCTTGCAACCTGGTTATGTGCCCTGGCTGGGGAATGGAGCCACATTTATTTTTTAAATGTTAAACATTGAATTTTATTTAAATAATTTAAATATTTTAATGAACAAAAAAAAGAAGAAATGCACAAATTAGAATTTTGACTAAATATCAGAAGATGTCTTTTTTTCCGTGTATGGTCTAGTTTGTGTTACTGAAGTAAAAAGCAAAAGTATTTATGAAAAAGTTTAAATGTGGTGCATAATGCTTGCCGAATCTCTCTAAGAATGAAATATTTCAGAGGCTCGTATATCTTTGACCTAAATACCTCTCCTGGACACACATGGTAATGCAATCTAATTTCATTAAAGTTAGGGTGGGTATTCCTCCTTATATAATGGTAGAAATATAGAAAAAGTTCTTTTTACTACTGTAAGAAAATAACCTTTTCCCAAATTTTTTCAATAGATATGCCACATGATAAGTTAAATTGTATTTTATTAGGAACAAAATGATCATATATTACATAATTTTAATCTTTTTTAGTACTTATCATTACAGTTTTAATTTTTAATTTCCATTATTATTAGTGATTTTTATTCTGGTGAAATTTGCAAAAAGAAAAATCATTTTTGTATATTTCAGTGGTCTACTCAATATGTTTATTTTTAATTATATTTTTATTAACTTTAGGCATCTTTATAGTGCCTTTTTACCTTGTTAGCTGCTTTTGTGCTATTCTACATTTGTGAGATAATCAACATTTTAATTTTCTTAATACAATTAACTTATTTTAATATAAGTATCAGAATAGAGATTTGATTATATTTTTTAAATTTCTACATATGATATATTTCTTGTTCTTATTTTATTATTGGCCTTATTTTAACTTTTATTTTTATTATTTTATTTTATTTTTTAACATTTTATCATTGAGAAGTTATCTAGGAATGTTTTTGGAAGAAAATGTTCTGGGTAGTTTGTGTTATTAATCATGGATCTAAAATCATATTACTCATTTCTATTTTAGTTATGGTGTTGAAAGAATGTATCCATGCATACATGTAGAAATTAATTGATATTTTAATTATTGTTTTAAATAAACATGTTTAAAAATCCATAATGATACAAATGCTGTAGTTTTTAATTTCTGTGTACAAAGTTTGATATACTTCTATTAAGTCAAGGTTATTAATTAAATTCAATACAATAGGTAAGCTTAAACACACCTTCTTCTGAAATACAGTCTATGAACACTACCTGATCTCAGGCTAGTATAAGCAGGGCCCCTACATACTGCTGTATCATCTTGTAAGTACTCTGTTTAGCACCTATTAAACTAAGGAGTGGCTAGAGATAACATTATTTTTTCATATTAGCTTTAATCTCAGTGAAACCAGAAGCCCTATTTATCCTGTGTTTGTATGCTTTCAATGTTAATGATGTATTATTGTATACATGTATGCTGTGTTTATTTTTCTTAGTACAGTATTTAGCATGTGACCCTGGGGCATGGATGGTAAGTGGAAGGGAGAGAGGTCAGTGCAGACAGATCATATTTGAAATGAGAGTGAAGGGTATGAAGAGAAAAACTGATAAGGAGTTGACTATGTGAGTCTAGTGATTAAAATAGCAAGTTGGGCTATAGATATACATTTATAAAGTGTATAAACAGGAGGAAGAATCAAAACAATTCTTTGAAAAAGACACCAGGTATGTAGGGGAAAATCAGGAATATGTCATATCCACGAGACTAGGAGAAGAAAGTGAGTATTTGAAAAAGAAACTGTTTGGGTTAAATGAGATTAGTAGAAAAACAGGAAGTAACTAAATAAATCTTTGGACCAAGGAGGGTTTGGGGTACTATTTTTCTCAGAAATGGAAAATATTATAGAAACAGGCATTAGAGATGAAAGATGCAACAGAAAAAAAAAATACATGTTTAATCCCTAAATAAGGTAAGAAAAAATAAGCTTCAGAAAGTATGTGAGACATTGGCCTTTGATAAGGCCAATGCTTCTTGCTTTGTCACAGAAAGGAGCATGAAAGTGCTGATAGAAGCAGGTGTAGAGTTCAAGGCAGTAAATGGTTGATGTTTCAGTCATTAAGCCAACATGTTTAAGTAATAAAAGCAGAAATAAAATTTGGTATATACTGCAATTTAAATCTGATAAAAACTAAAAAGAAAATACAGAGTGGTATTTAAAGTAAACTATGGTATTTGCAATGACTACTTTTAAAAATTAAAAATTAATTTTATGTTGTTAATGTTTTCATAAGGCATATGGATTACTATGTAATCAGAAGAAAACTGATTTACATTTTTTTCTGTCAATTTTTCTCCTAAAGCCTTTTTAATTTGCACACTTGTATGTGAGACATACTTTTTATTTTTGCCCAGTTCAGTGATGAGGCTAAAATAAACCAGTTTTTGCTTATTAAAGGATAAGGGATTAAAAAATAAAATTTTAAAAATCTAAAGGAGATACACAACACAGATATTTCAGTATGGCCTTATGTAGGTATGCTCTCAGAAGGCAATTTCTTGTAGAAGAGGTTACTTGAAGGAGTGATCTCGACAGAGAAACCTGTGATACAGAGAAGGAACAGGATAAGATGGGGGAGGACAGCAAGTGAGCCAATGGTTCAGGTGAAGGTGAGGATCAACATGATCTTACAAAGAACTCTGGAGAATCAACGATAACACAGCTGTCTCATCCGGAGGCCAGGGACTGGGGTTCTTAGTGCCCTCTCATCAGTCTGTTCTTGGCCACATGCCTCCCTCTCTCAGCATTTCTCAGTACAACTCCCTTTGTAGACAAGTTACAGCTGTGAGAATGTGCCACCATAGATGAGTGCATCTGCTGTAAGTGGGATCTGAGTGAGGCCATTGCACTTACACAATGAAAAATGGAGAACGTCCTATTCAGGGTAGTAAAAAGAATTAGTATCTAGCCCTCATTCTGATTTAAAAATAAAATTTCTTCATAGTGAAAAAGGGAATTGGTTTAAATAACTTCTAAGGTTAATTTCAGCAAAGACCATTGTTAGTTTTTTATCAAATTAGAAAGGCTTACATTTCTTGTCTTCTCCTTGGACTCAATCACTGAATATGGGCCTATTGAGGTTCATGTAATTGAATGAAGTTAAAGTTATCTAAATAAAATTGACAGTGTGGTGAATGATACATTTTGTTTGTTTAATGAAGAGGAAGGAGTTCAAAGACTATAATCTCTGTAATACTCATTACCGTTTTTCTATTATTATTTCCCCAAATCCTTGATTCACTTAGTATTCCTCAGATACCATTTAATCAGATCAACATATTTTATTGTGTTGACTTCTTTTATTACATGTTTTAATCAGCATCAGGAAAGTTCTTTGTCTAAATCCCGGTGACATTAGAAGTACACTTATAGCTTTGCTACTTCTATAAAACTTCACTGACAAGATAGGCAGCTAATTTAGGGCCCATAGTTGACAGATATGAATTTTTAAAAATATTTCATTAATATAAAGTTTATCTTGATTACTATGTTTTTGTCATCCCTGATATTTTGTATCTGAGATGAGTTCTTTCACTTGTCTTATGCTAGTCCTATCTCTACTCAAGACAATAGGTTATGTTTATTAGAACAACTATTAATAATTAGCTATCCTTCATGCATTAATGGTAGAATCAAATTTAGATCTTAGTCTAAAAAATAAAAAAGCTTAAAAAATGAACATATCATGAAAATCCTGAGATCACAGAAGTCCTTGAAAAAGTGTTAAGCAAGTATCTTCTCTAAACCTTATAAAATTTAATGTAGTAAATCTAGCATTGTGTTTCATTCAGTTAATGAGTTAAATAGCTTATTATTTATAGTGATGTAATTCTCAACATGAATTAAATCCACATTTTATAAATATAACCATCATTTGAATAAAGAAAAAAGACTTAGACTTAAGATTAAACATTGTTAGTACTGGTATAAAGTTATTTTTAGGAAGTAGTATAGGGAATAAGGAATGTAATAGCCTTTTAAAGGCAAATCTATCATCCTGTTACCAACAGGTCTATATATTATTTTATCTTCTGTCTTGATCACAATGTCATACCCTTTTTTGACAGATAATTTGATGGCTGAAAACTTATTAGTAGCCCTTGTTACTTTGTTGTGTTATTAGCAATAAGAGGGGAAAACCAAAATTTCCTTGACTCCTCGCTGGAAATCAAATATTAATTTCCAACACACTCATGTGCCATATGATGATGTTTTGGTCAATGACAGACTATATATATGACAAGGGTCTCATCAGAGAGTAATGGAGCTGAGAAATTCCTATTGCCTAGGAGGTCATAGGTGTCCAAATGTCACAGTGCAATGCATTACTCATGTGTTTGTGGTGATGCTGGTGTATTCAAATCTATTGTGCTGCCAGGCCTATGAAAGTGTAGCAATACAATTATGTATAATATATAATGCTTAATAATGATAATAAAGAGCTATGTTACCAGCTTATGTATATTTACCATAGTAATACTTTTTTTTTTCTTATTTTAGAGTGTGCTCTTTTCAGTTATAAAAAAATAATTTGTGCCCTGGCTGGTGGCACTGGCCTGTGAATCCAAGGGTCTCTGGTTCAATTCCCCAGGGCACATAAGCAGGTTGTAGGCCAGGTTTCCAGCCAGGTCCATAGCCGGTGGCATGTAAAAGGCAACCATACACTGATGTTTCTCTCCCTTTCTTCCTCCCTTACTTTCCCTCTCTCTAAAAACATAATGAATGAAGTATTTAAATAAAATATTTTGCTATAAAACAGTATACCATATTACTATGGCAGCAACCTCATATATCTCGTGATTATTTCATTTGTGCTTGATTTCATCTCCTGTTGTTTTTTACAGTAACATACTGTATGTGTTTGTGGCCCAGGATAAATAGGCTGCACCACATAGTCTAGTTGTGCTGCAGGCTAGACCATCTAGGTTTGTGTGAATGCTTTCTGTGTTTGCACAACAAAACCCCCTAATGACAAGTACCTCAGAACATATCCCTGTTATTAAGTAGCACATGATTGTATAAATCTCTATAAAGCAATTGGAGGGATCATATAATTGATACTCAAATATAATACAGCAACATTTGCATGTAAAATTATTTCCTTCCCTTCATTTGTCATTGTAAAGACTTATTTTTGTCTTATATAAGACCTATGGTATTTTAATTTGTTTTAACTTTGCCATTGTGTTTCAAATCTCATTACTTCAATATTTTTTTGAGATATACAGTGTTTCTAAGTGAATATCGGCAGGTTTTCTAATTTATTTTTCATTTGGCAAGCCCTTGTTAAGTGCCTGTTTGTATAAGATAATACACTAAACAAAGAAATAAGACAAATTTTGCTTCTTGGAAACATAAAATACAACAAGATAACTGAGAGATTTTTATACTTTATTTCAACCCAAGAAAACCTCTGATTAGTGCCACAAGAGAGGCACAGGCTACATTTGCTAATGAAAGAGCAAGCACCGGCTCACCACCTTTAGGGGGTTCATGGAGGAGGCAGTGTCTTATGACATTAGAGCCGATAAAAAATAGTACCATGAAACAGAAAGATGAGGTGTAGAAATTGTGAGCACAGAAAAGGGCATGTAAGAAAGCAAGGCACAAAATCCCAGTTTAAGCTCCTGACAACTCATTTGACTGAAGCTTATAAAAATAAAGGTAGGTGTAATGTTGAAGAATACTTTTTAAAAAGAATATTGGCTTCATTCTGCCACTTTGTGGCCCTGTGATATTAAATGCATTACTTATTTTTCTCTGGATGTCAAGTTTTCATTTACAAAGTAATAAAAATAATAGTGTATACCTATTCATTTCTATAGGCCAAACACTGTATTAAATGTTTTATAATCATTATCTCACATAATCCTAATGCAAAGCTCATAAAGCGAGCTCTCATTTTAGACAAGTCAGGCTATAAGAGGTTCAATAACTTGCCTGAAGTCATACCACTTCAATTTCCATGTTAGTGCAGTTTCATGATTTTATCCCTGGCTATATTATGCACTAGGAAAAGCCCACAACAAAGTGTTTCTTTAATCAATCTGGTAGGAAGCTCAGGCACTACTAATTTCTCTGCGTGAAAAAAGGAAGACCATGGTGAATAAATATCCCTCCAAATCAACGCTCTTATTTTCCAAATAGGTTGACCTGCAAGATATAAAATTACAGAGTATCCTTATGGTTTTCAGTGTTATTAGCATGGAAGCAAATACGAGAATATTTGTCTAATGAAAGTAACAATTTCCACTTTTACATAAAAAGGTATAAATTTAACATTTGTGAGGAAATGATCACCTCCCAGTTCTGTTTGCTTTATTTATGGCTGAGATAAGAGGGAACTAGAGTGAAGTAGAAGTTGATCCAGAACCATTCCAAGGACACACTTTTAAATGAAACTTTCTTGGGGGAAATCTTTGTATATAATTCTCATAGTCTGAACATTATTGTTGACATTGCCTAGCTATACCAGTATCGTTTGTGGGGCAGTCCAGGACCAGTAATTTTATTTATTGTGGTAGCATTTTAAAATACATAAGTTGTTCAAGCTTATCTTCAGCAGAATATTGTTTGTATAAGAAATCACTCATCAACTTCCAATTACTTCTCTCTGTTAATATTTTGTGAGAGTGAAGAAATGGGCATTGAGTCTCAAAACTGCCACTTCCTTGCCATAAATCCTAGGGCAGAAAGGACTTTCTTGTGCCTGGGTTTTTTCCTATCTTTAAAAAAAAAAAAAAAAAAAAAGATAATTCACATTATGAAAGGAGATTGTGTATATTAAATACGTAAATTTAAAGCTTGTTCTAGGAATGTATTTTTGTGTGTGTGAGAGAGACAGAGAGAAAGAGGAGAGATGGGTTATGAATAAGATGAATTTGAATAAGTTAAACTGATAAACTCACATTGAAAAATTCTGGCCCTGGCTGGTGGCACAGTGGATAAGGCACCTGCCTGTGAACCCAAAGGTCACTGGTTAGATTCCCAGCCAGGGCACATAACCAGGTTGCAAGCCAGGTCTCCAGCCAGGTCTGTAGCTGGAGGCAGGTGAAAGACAACCATACATAGATGTCTTTCTCCCTCTCAGCCTCTCTCCCTACCCCTCTCTCTAAAAATAATAAAAGTTTTTTTTTAAAAAAAGGAAAAATTCTGGATTATGATTTTCTATCACCAAAGAAAAGTAAACTGCTTTATTCCAATGAATAAAGTACAATATATTAATATATTAATATATATATATTAATATATATTGAAAACATTTAAGAAAAATATTGAAATCTTTGAGCATTGAAATAATTTAGGACTTATTAGGATGTATACTATTGAAAGGACTTTTATTTAGCTAGCAAGTTGATCTTAATATACTTAAATAATAATGTTTATTAAAATGTATATATAATATTGAATGTATATTTATATACTCATATTTTTTTGGCAACCCATATTACACTTTGAAAAATTCAAATATTTTTGTTAACTATCATTATTATTAAATACAAGAACCTAGTATAAAGGAACCATGGACATGGACAACAGGTGGGATAGAATTTGGGGTGAATGGGTAGGTGGGGAGGGAGACAGAGGGGAGCAAAAAGGGGATGGATGCAATACAACAACAATAAAATAAAAATATTATTACTTTATTTTATTGACAACTTTTATTAATTAATTTATTTATTAATAATTTTATTAATAAAAATTAAAGTAATATTTAATATTACTTTAATATTTATTCTAAGACTTTTTACTACTAAACATTTTTTATTCAACTACCTTAGCTAATGCTTTCATAATAGTGGAGCAGTCTGCTATCTTTGTCTTTTCTTGATTTTAATGAAAATACCTCCATCATTTAGGATTTTAGCTATTATTTTCCATAGCTAATCAATCTTTATCATATTATTAATTTATTCAATTTCTACTTAGTAGGAGTTTTGTAGTTTGTTTAAAGTTATCAACATATATTAAACTTTACCAAATGCTTTTGAGGGATCATTGTTCCACATTATGTTTTTTCACTTTAAACCTCTTAATGTAGTTAATTATTGTTATCACATTTCTTAACACTGGACCACTATCAGAAACTTGAAGTTAAAGATTTTGTTTCCTTCCTTTTCTTGTTCCTCTGGTGATTTGGAAGATAAATATCTTAAGATTATTTCAGTACTTGCTATTTTTTAGTAAAAAACAAAATTCCAACACTTTTTTTTTTATTGAACTGATAGCTAAAACTGAACCATTTGCTTTTCGTACAAAAAATGAAAACTTTTACAACTGCTTAACTTACATGAACATTCAGCTTCTCTCCCCATTTAAATACAATAGTTATTTTTTGTAGACACAAGGGATTATTAGCTCTAGAACAAAGTGTGAATTTTACATCAGTGTACTTCCACTATTATGTAGCCATATCATGAGTACTTATTTAATATTAAACATGATTAGTTTTCTTGCTCATATTTTCATATATCACATTTTGTTCTAATTTGATATCAAGCTAATAAATATGATTTTATAAATTTTGTTATTTTTCTTGTTTGCAAATGTTTATTTTTAATTGTTTTAAGATATGAAATTTTAAAAAGATTTTTAAATTATTTTTAGAGAGAGGGGAAGGAAGAGAGGCAGAGAGGGAGAGAGACATCAATATATGGTTGCCTTTCATCTGCCTCCAGTTACAGACCCGGCTGGAGACCCGGCTGGAGACCTGGCTTACAACCTGGTTATGTCCCCTGGCTGGGAATCAAACCAGCAACCTTTGGGTTTGCAGGCCAGTACCTTATCCACTGTGCCACCAACCAGGGCTTACAAATGTTTATTATTAATAGATGTTTTTGTCTATTTTTGTACTGGTACTACACTTTAATTATGAGATTTTTCATTGTATTATATAGTAAGGCTGCTACCTTATTATTATTTTTTTTAATGAACTTTGATAGTTTCCCTTTGCTTATTTTTCTATGTGTAATTTTTTTAAAAAAGATTTCATTTATTACTTCCAGAGAGAGAGGAAGGAAGTGAGGCAGAGAGGGAGAGATACATCAATGTATGGTTGCCTTTCACCTGCCTCCAGCCATGAACCTAGCTGGAGACCTGGCTTGCAACCTGGTTATGTACCTTGGCTGGAAATAGAATCAGCGACTTTTGGGTTGCCAGGCTGGCACCTTATCCACTGTGCCACCAGCCAGGACCTCTATGTGTATTTTTAAATAATCTTATTAAATTATCACTTTCATCACCCCATAAAACCATATGCTTCTTTTTATTGGCATCCTGTTGAATTTATTAATTATAAGGAAAATTAATACCTTATATAACAATATTAGCTGACTACCCATCTGTTCTTATTCTGTATCATTTGGAACTATTTAAATTATTATTCATACTCTAGCTCATTTTTTTAAATGTATGCCTGGGTAATTTATTATTTTTGTTGTTATTTGCAATTTTTATACAAAGTTTTCTTTTTATACCTTAAAGTTTGCATTCCTTTTTGTGGGTGTATCAACAGAATGGTAGTGAATTCTTTCCTGTCACCATTGCTCTCCTCTTGAGTCCATTTTAAGCAATTGTTTTTGCTTTATTTGTTTGTTCTCCACCAGCCATTCAGTCAAGTACAAATTCTAGACACTGGAGAGAGAATGCTATGTGCTGCCTGCGGTACCTGGCCCACTTCTCACAGGTCTTTAGAAATTTGTTCCATTCTCCTCCACCTTCCTTTCCCCATCTGCTCCATCATTAGACATCAAACTGCTTGTCTACATTGGGTTTTTGTACATGGGTCTTTGGAACAGCCTTCCCATTAATATATACCAGTGCAGGATTTTCCTTCAAGCAGTAAATCATAGGTCCTGCCCTCAGCCCAATCTAGCTTGCACTGTAGTTTACAGATATGTCTCAAAACATCTTCCTGATTTAAGCCATCCTGTGCTAAAATCAATTTCTACTCATTATTATATTTCTTTGGTAAAATCATCTGGGATTAACAATAAGCAGGTTAATCCATAGGCTCAAATTATAGTCTCCATTCCTCCTGTCTATTTGTTCTTCTAAATCTTTTAAAGAGAAAGATTAAAGAGCTGTATCAGAGTTAAACATAAAACTATAGAGAATATAATTGGTATAGTAAATATAAGTGCACTGAAACGTCACATAATTCAATGTTTATTGTTCATGCCTGATTCTGAGAGTAAATACTCTATATCTGCAGGTTGGAACAAAGTGTTTCATAACCTTCTGGATCATTTTTCCAACTGATTTTTGTGATACCTTTAGATATAACTTTTATGACAAATAAATATCATTAATTTATAATACAGTGGCATCAATGAAGCAATCAAAAATTTCTTCCAAATATGAATGAAGTTGAATTTGGCATATATTCAACATCATGATATTAAAAAATTAATTATGATGATTTTTCATAAACTTCTTGGAAAAAATTATGAAAGTTAACATTTTATTAGAACATGAATTTCTCTGCAAGTCTGTGCAATAGGAAAAAGTAAATCACATTTTCTTTTGGGAGAAACTGAGACAAAGCTTAAACTGCTAATACAGGCCCCACAACTAATTAGTGAAAGAACGAGGAATTAAACCTATGCCATAGCTATACTCTTATAATAATATTATAATTACTTCAGTGTATAAAATATAAAGAGATAGAAGAGAGATGGGGAGTGGGGAGATAGAATTAGGCAGGCCAACAGGAATACCTTAGGGGCTCAAGTAGTATTCTAATATTTTCTTCTTTTTTTAGGATTTTATTTCTTATTTTTAGAGAGAGGGGAAGGGAGACAGGCAGAGAGGGAGAGAGACATCAATGTATGGTTGCGTTTCACCTGCCTCCAGCTATGGACCTGGCTGGTGACCTGGCTTGCAACCTGGTTGTGTGCCTTAGCTGGGGACCTTTGGATTTGCAGGCCAGCGCCTATCCGCTGTGCCACCAGCCTGAACAGCATTCTACGTTTATTTGAAAGATGGACTATCTTTCCAGGGAAAGGAACTAAGGCTCAGAATCAGGCAGAATCAAGGTATTGTAATTTCTGACTGATGCTGTTGAAATTGGGATGTCTGTTACATCTGGGAGACCACAACAGTCCTGCAAGATCTCAGCAAACTCATATGTTTACGTAGCTTCTGATGGGCTTTCAGATGCTAACTTCTTATTGTTTGATACATAACACTGCAACTAATCTTATAAGCAATTGCAACCAATTGTTCTTGGTTTGACTATTTATCTTCTCATAGTTTCAGCTCTTGAACATAGCTTTCATTCCTTTAAAAAGACATTTAATTTTGTTACAACTTTATGCAACCCATTTAGATAATTCTGGTCCACAATTCTGTCTGTGGGTAAGTTTTCACATTTGTTTCTTTTAAAGATCAAAGAAACTACTTATTTAAAAGAATTGGGTGTTTTTTGTTTGTTTGTTTTTACCTCTATGGCCAAGACACTTTAATTCTGACTGCATTGAATCCTGTTTCCTGGATATAAACTGATTATGCTGATAAGCAATCAGTCTTATCCTTGTAATAAAATGAGTTGGCGCTTATTCTCATTATTTCCCCTCCAGCTAAAGCCCGAATCTTCCTTATTAGGACAGTTTTATGGTCTAATTTTTTTAATAGAGTAAAACCTAACATAAATCAATGGAAAAACGAACATTAAACCCCTAAACCTTAAGTGACTTACTCTCGACTTAAGCACAGTCTTCTTGAAATACTGATGAATGACAAGTAATTACTTACTCAATGCAATGCTTGTCAGTCAACTGAACAAACAGTTATTAAATTTTACATTACGTTATTCAGCAAAACTCCAAGCAATCTACAGGGGGGAAAGATATGTATTTCAAAGACCACTGACTCAGGACACCTGTAAGTACATCTGTTCTGACTTCTTCCATTGGCTGCTTTGAGTTAAGACAATACCAAATTAGATTTCCTAAAATAGAGTGAATGAGCCTAGCTGCTACCTCTATATTACAGGAAATTTGCTTATTGACGTGTTAATTCTGCTTCTAAAGAAAAGGATTCTAGGCTTGGCATTCAAAAGCCTAGGTTTGCTTCTTCATCATTTGCTGACTGGGCCTTTCATTTATAACATTGCCATAGTATATCTTTGTCTCAAATATCTGTATCCTATCTTCTTCATGGAATTCTAAAAATATTTTGAATTATGCATAAGTGCCTTGAAACATTTATGCATAATTTTTAAAAATGCTGATAATATTCCCACCAATAGTGCACTAGGGACTCTTTCTCCACATCTTCATCAGTACTAGTTTGTTGACTTATTGATGATAGTCATTCTGGAAGGTGTGAGTTAATAATTCATTGTGGTTTTAATTTGCATCTCTCTGATGATCAGTGACCTTAAGCATCTTTCCATATGTCTATTCGCCATCTGTATGTCCTCTTTGGAAAAGTGCATATTTGGGTCTTTTGTCTATTTTTATTTTTTTAATTAAAAAAATATTTTATTCATTATTTTCAGAGGGAAAGACAGGGAAGGAGAAAGGGAGAGAAGTATCAATATATGGTTGCCTTTCACCTGCCTCCAGCTAAGGACTTGGCTGGAGACCTGGCTTGCAACCTGGTTATGTGCCGTGACTGGGGAATTGCACCAGTGACATTTGGGTTTGCAGGCTGACATCTATCCACTGAGCCACACCAGCCAGGGCTTGCCTATTTTTAAATTAGATCGTCTTACAGTTGTTAAGTTGTATAAGGTCTTTATATATTTTAGAAATTAATCCCTTATGAGATATATCATTGGCAAATGTGTTCTCCCATATAATAGGTTTGACTTTTTATTTTGTTGATTATTTTTTTGTGCTGCAGAAGCTTTATAGTTTAATGCAGTCCCATTTGTTTAATTTTTTCCTTTATAAATTTGGCAAGGATGTGAAGAAAAGGGGACCCTAGTGCATTGTTGGTGAGAATGTAGACTGGTACAGCCACTGTGCACAGTATAGAGTTTCTTCAGAAAATTAAAGAATGGAACTGCCTTTTGACTCAGGGATCCTTCTTCTAGGAATATATCTTAAGCACCCCACAACACTAATCAGAAAGAATATATATATATATATATATATATATATATATACCTCCATGTTTATATCAGACTTATGTACAACAGCCAAGATCTGAAAACAGCCCAAATGTCCATTAGTAGATAAGTGGATGAAAGAGCTGTGGTACATTTACACAATAGAATTCTATATGGTTGTAAAAAAGAGGGATCTCTAACGCTTTGTGACAGAATGGATGGACCTGGAGAACATTATACTAAGTGAAATAAGCCAGTCAGAGAAAAACAAATAGCATATGATCTCACTCATATGTGAAATTTAATGAAAAAATAAAACCAGAGGCATGGACACATGGAATAGACTGACATATCTCAGAAGATGAGGTGGGAGGTGAATGAGAGGGACTGGAAGGGATTAGCCAAAGAACATGTCTGCATATATGCATAGTTCATGAACACAGACAGCAATGTGGTGAAGGCCAGGGAATAAAGCTAGGTGGAAGGGAATGAAAGGACAGGAAGTGGGATACATCTGTAATAGTGTCAACAATAAAAAATAAAGTATAGATTATAAAGGCTAAATATAATTGTCATATAATACAATATGTACTTACTTACATACATTGTATTTGAGAGGATGTGAGGAATTAGACACTGTTCACATAAAATAAAAATTAGCCACACTTTCTTTGAGAGCAGTTTTATAATATGATGTGAATCATGTTTTAAAATTGTACGCTTTGGCCCAAAGATTTTTCTCTACATTTGATCTTAAGAAAATAATTAATACTTTGCAGAAAAGGTTTAGGTAAAAGGATATCAACATTCAAATTTGTTCAAAATAATAAAACTCTAGGAAAATTTAATGTTAATTATTAAGGAATTACATCATTGTTTAGTTATATGATTATGCAGTCATTAAATGGTTCTATAAAATAGTGAAACATTAAATTTTTTTTTAAGTTTATGGTATATTTTGCAGTATTTGGAAGGTAGAAGACACTTGGGGACAGAACATGGTAAGAAGATGAATTTTTCCCCTCATATTTTGGATAAAGAGAATACTTTCATTTTCTAAATATGGTTCTAAGAGACAAATCAAAGAGACATGAATTAATTTGTTACTGTGCTGACAACTCTGTTTATGACTTGGGAAAGCTGGAGCAGTCGAATGTCTAAAATTTCATAAAACCAATAGATAGAAAGAGCCCCTAATCCCCTCAATGCATAACATAATCTACAAGGGAGCCTATTCATTTTTATCACCCTGGTCCTGCCATTCCAAATATAAGTGATTTAAATTGTTCCTCAAGCCATTACCCTCCTGCTGCCTGACTATTGATTTGGTCTTTAGCATATTCTTGAGTGGAATTCTCAGGAAAAAAGAAAGAAATTGAAACCAGATCTAGAGGTATTTGTTTTTCTCTGGTGATTGAGAATGACCAGAGCAATGCATATGTTGAGGAGTGCCTAAATCATCCTGATGGCATGGACCTCTCCTAGTTTTAGTCCTGAAAGTCATGTGTCGTGTGAGCCCCCTTAGGCTCAGGAAAGGCAGGACCTTTAGCCATCCTAATTGAAGGATAAGTGTAAATACCTTTACACCAATACAGAAGCCTAACTAGAGTGATAGGTAACAAATGGGAAGAGGCATTGACAAAGTGAAAGGTAGCCTTACAAGTCCAAAAACATTAACCTGAAGCCTGACTAAACATCTGAGGAAGTTTCACATCAAAGAGGAAGGAAGCGATCTGTCACTATATCAGAGATCTCAGTGGGAAACTGAGCTAGATTTTTGGCTTAAAGTAATAAAGACTATTTGGATTCCCTAATCTGCTGACCATACCCAAAGCTTCAGAGCTGAAGTAGATAACTTCCTGTTTTGAAAGCTTGACTCTTAAACCCGGACTAAATATACATCAGGGAGATTGTATATAAATAATGTTAAAACTGAAAGTTAGATAGATCCTAAGATCCCACCTAACCGACACTCTTTTATTCCATAAACACATTAAGAAGAGGAAAATGCAATGGAAAACTTCCCTCTCTTTAAAATTAAATGGACTACTTTCTTGAAATAGCACTTTCTCTATTTTTTAAAATGTTCAAGTCCCGGCTGGTAGCACAGTGGATAAGGCTCTAGCCTGTGAACTCAAAGGTCACTGGTTCAATGCCCCAGCCAGGGCACAAAATCAGGTTGCAAGACAGGTCTCTAGCCAGGACCTTGGCTGGAGGCAGGTGTAAGGCAACCATGTTGATGTTTCTCTCCTTTCCTCTCTTTCTGGAAATAATAAATAAAATCTTAAAAATTTTTTCAACAATATTCAGATTTATGTGGAAAGGAAAGGTATTATGACCAGTTTTAATTTTAGATTTCATAAGTTTAGTGAGACTGCTATTGCTTATTGCTCTCTGGGTTTATTTATAATTATTTCTATGGCAAACTCTTCACATTAGCCATTCAGTTGTGTCTTTCTCTTTGTAACATTAGCCTTTATTTAACAACTTGCCCATCATCCCCAGCATCTCAGATCAGATCAGATCTTGCTTCATTAGACTTTAGGGATATCTAACAAGAAATTTCATATTTGTTTCCCTTTTATCTCATATACTTGTCTATTTACCTTATCTTCTCAGCCTTTCCTTCCATTTTGGAAGAGAAGGTGATTACCTTCTTTCAGCTATCATCTCTTCTTATCACCTCTTCCCAGTATTTAAAAAACCATGACCAAAATTTATAGTAATTTTCTTCTATTTGATATGTCTTTGCCAGTACAATATTTCACTCTGCCTTCAATATGTTCAATTCTCCTCAGGTAGAATAAGTTTTCTGTTTGTTCTTACTTGACCTTTCTATCTATAATATATATGTTTTCCTTTTTTTCACTAAAAATTGTACTGCATGATTAATCTATATTTTAAAAACACAAAACTAAAAAAGATAAATTACTGTACATTCTGATTGATCTTTCAAAAATCTTTAGTCTGTAACCCCTGTGCTTGATAAATGAGATGTACGACACGTTCATATAATTCTGTTAAAAGTTCTTGTCCCAATATGTAAAAGAAATTTTCCTGCCTTTCTTAGATAGTTGATGATATGTTGTATAATGAAAAGGAGGAAAATGAGAGAAGGTTAAAGAAGCTCAATAGTAGAAAACATGATGGAATAGTTTAAAAACTATTAAAGGTAGACTCCTAAGCACAGACTAAGTATATGTCAGGGGATTGTATAGATAATGTTAGAAAACCTTCATTTTCTAAAGAATATTGCCATTTGGCTACAAACAAATACTATGATAACATTTTTGTTCAATAATATTCTCATGGCTCCTCAAACCCTTATAGGTTGTGTGTGCATGCACAGGTGAATTTACGTATGCACGCACACACACACACACACACACAATGTTTGTAAAATACATTTCTGGCTATGCATGGAATATGCCAAATCTTTCTTGAGTCAAGATAACAATGTCTCATTCTCTTTTACTTTTTGCCACCTTTTTATATTTTTATTCCTTTTTTGGCTTAAATTATTTAATTTTTCAAATGTATCCTTAAATTTTTGGAATATTCTCAAAAATTATTTCATAATATCAGACATTTGTTAACTCATTGATCTGAACTAAGCCCTTGTAAGAGGCTAATATGGCATTGAATAAATGCTCAATCAGTCTTATTTCTTGAGCATTTTATTTGAAGAATGGAAGATTTTTTAATTTCCCTCTATGATAAGTTGATATGACATAGCTGAACTGATAATCCCTCTACTTCTACTTAATAATGTTGAGGAAATAGATATTTAAAAAAACAATCAAATGTTGAGCAATGAGAAGAAGATTATAAAAGCTAACAATTCTTTCATAGTAAACTGCCTAATCTTGGCTGAATGAAAAGATACATAATAGTTTAAAATAAAGAATATTTATGATGCCTAAAAACTATAAAACAACATATTACAATTGCTTTAAGGAGGAGTTATCTCCAGTATTTTGTTTTTTTTTTTACTTCCTTGGGGAACTACTTGAAAAATTCTATTTTATATCATAGATGACTGTGCTAAACGTTATTGCTATTTACTGATAGCTGGCTCCCTTTTACATTTGCTATATAGTAGGATCAGACATTTTCACTCTTAGAATGAAGAATAGCCATCATACTTGATCTGAACAACAGACATAGACAGAAATGACTTGTTGAATTGAGCATTTATGATATGTTGAATTCTCCATTTTCCCTTCCCTTTGCTGCATTGACTATAAACATTTAAAATGCAATAACCTTTGTTATTCTGACTCCCAAATTGAGGAATGTATAGAGAATAAAACGTCCATATAAACATAAAAATTGACCATGCCTTAAAAATAAATTTTTCTTGTAGTAAGTCAACACATTTTGGGGAGAGAGAGGGTAAGCAAACTTTTATTGTGTAGTTACATTGTTAGGCAAAATAATAGTGTTTTTTTTTTTTAAATATTGCAGTTTAGATAGTTAAATTTTTATTGAATTTAGAAAAAGGAAGAGAGAGATGGTTCCAATTATTTATGTATTCATTGATTGTTATTTATAGGTGCCCTGACTGGAGATTGAACCCGCAACCTTGGCATATATGGAAGATGCTCTAACAAGCTGAGCTACCTGGCCAGGGCACCATTTAGATATTTAAATGAATGAACACCAATGTCTATAGATGCTTAGGAGTTCACTGTACTGAAGTGCCTATTGCAATCATGTCTACCCTAACATGCAATCTTTCCTGGAGGCCTGATTCTACATTTTTCAGGATGTCCTCATCTTTAGAGTTCTAGATGACAGTTTATTAGTGAAGGGTGTCTCTGTAAAATTTAGAAAGTATAAGAGAAGGAAAGTATATATTATCATATTTTTGAAAATTGCTAAGAAGGTTAATAGCAGTGGCACTATGTGAGACTCAAGTTTCATTGTGGCTACTGTATTTGCACCTATGTATCACCCATTGTAGCTGTGGCTTTCTAGGATTTTTCAAAAAGGTGTATTTAATAACACAGTTTTAACCTGCAGAATATAAAATATGATACATCTGCAAAGAGAAATTGAAAAATCCACTGTCCAAGTGGGAGGTTCAAACATCAATCTTTCAATAGTATAAAGGGAAAGTAGATTAAAATTCAATAAGATGACAACAATTTTACATCACAAGCTCCAGTCAGATATAGAATCCTACTCCTCTGTCTGATCACCAATATATCAAGTTAAATATCAGTATCAAAAAGATAGCTATGCTCATACATTTGAGGAAAGGTTAACTTTTAAAAATGCATCAACTATCATATGCAATGATGAAACAGAAACATTAATTTTAAGTTCATGAACAAGAGAAATAAGCTCATTGATTCCCACAACATCAAATTTATGTTTATGTTTTTAGTTTTAAAACTTACCTTCTTGATCTCATGATGATATCCATATTCTATTGAGTTTATAGTAATTACTATAATCTTTTACACAGTTATGACATCTTATCAATAGACCAACCCTATCATTACCTTTTCCTTTTTTTTCTCCCTTCCACAATTATGTATAGTTTAGACCTTTTTATGCATTATTAAACAATATATTTTTTAATGTTAAATAACCCCCTCTCAGATATATCTATTAATTCATAAATTATGTTTATGTGTTATTAAATCCTATACTATAACTTTAAAGAGATTTATGTAAACTATTTCATATATATAAGATGTAAACAAAAACAAGTAAAAAATATACTCATTAATTATCTGAAGAGGAAAAAAGCATTAGTAAGCACCTGAAAGCCCCACTGTGTTCCTTTCCAATTTCCATCTTCCTGTGTCACTGTGTACACCCTGTTTAAATATATTAATTGGCACTGATACTTCACATGTACTCCTAAGTAATTCATAACACTGTTTTGAATGTTTTAAATTTTATATTATTGGCAACATACTAGATATATCCTTTGAATCTTTCTTTAACCAAATGTTTCTTCTGATGAATAAAGCTTGGTTTGATTTATTTGTACTTCTAAATTTTCAGTGATTGAGTGTACAGTTGACTATTGAACAGGCAGGGGGATTACCTGTGCTAACACCTGCCCAGTTGAAAATCTGTATATATCACTTGACTTCCTAAAAACTTCAGTTGTCTTCTTTAGTGATATCTACAAGAGATTGGTTTCCAAGACCTATGTGCATTCAAAATTTATGGATGCTCAAGTCATTTATGGAAAATGGTGTAAAACAATGTATATAACCTGCCCTCTGCAACCAAAGATTGAAAATATAGTTTTCCATTCATAGTTGGTTGAATCCACACTTGTAAAATCTACAAAGGGTCAACTGTGTATTTATTGAAAAAAACTCCACATACTAATTTGACTCATGCAGTTTTTTTGTAAAAAAAGGATAATTGTACTATAATTTATTTTATTATTTTTCTGTGGACATTAATTTCAACAACTTTTATTTCTATTTCATGTTTAGAAATTCTTTTTTATATCTTCTTGTTTCTTTCTTAGAATTTTTATTTCCTACTTTTATAATTGCTTTCTCTACCTGTATTTCTTAAATTATTTAAAAATGTTTATCCTACAGATTTTTGTTCTACTACATCTTAGTTGTGTTTTCTATTTGCTAAACCTACTTTCCCATGAAAATCAGGTTGTCCATGTTGTTCATAAATTATATATATTTTTAGCTGAATATCGCATACACACACACACACTTCTGGAAATCTTATGTGCACTTGAGAGGAAGTCTGAGATTTCATTTAATTTCATTTAATTTCTTTAGAAATTAAGCTTCCTGCAGTTAATTGGAAGTTTTTATAGTCTTCTTTTCAAAAATGAACCAGTCCTTTAAACCACCATGTTTTACACAGAGCCACAATTCTGGTTCCATTACTTGGCTAACATAAGAGACCTTCCATGTGGAAATGATCAACTACCCCATAGGGCTTATATGCAAATACAACATCTTAGTTTCAGATCTCACCTTTCTGCTCCTTTGGTATTCTTTTATTTCTGGCACCTTCCCACTTCTATCAATGGTATATTAAAATATATCTTTAACATTATTTAATTTTTTATGTGTTTATAGAAAAATTTAGAATCACTTTGATCAAAACCCTCTTGTTGATCAAAGTTTTGAAAACACATTATTTGTTTGATTCTATCACTGGTGATTTCTTAAATTATGCTTATGCAATTCAGATTAGAAAATGTGTGCTTCATCTTTTACCTATTTCAATATAATTAAGTATAATGAAATATTCTCATCTTTTAAAAAGACAATAATATCAGTGTTTCATTCAACCTTTGGCTTATGTATAACTTAGCAAAGTTTATTTTTAAATAAAAACCAACTATATATAAATATTATAGAAGAGCTAGGTATAGAAGTAAATAATTTATATGCAGACTTTTTCATTTTCTTTTCTTATTTAAACTTAAAATGGGATTTTACTTTAATCCTATTCTACTGCTATGTACTTAAGTGTTAACTCCCTTGTCAGTAGACATTGCTTTCCATCCCATCATCATTGTTAATGGATTCCCATCATATTCTAGGAGCACTTATGTAGGTCTGCCCAGAAAAAGTACAGCCATTATTAATATAACAAGAATGGTTTGTGTAACACTGATGTAGCCTGGTAGCCAAGGAGAGTAGACTGGAGTGCACATGCATGAACAATGACAACTTCACTGTACTAAGTTAGTGGAGACACTGTTGAGTGAGCATGTGGACTGTGTGGCCATGGCACTCAAAATGATTGAGGGAGTAGAGCTAGGAATCTTCATCAAATTTTACATTAAACTTAAACATTACTCCATGGAAATTATTTGGGTGATTCAGAAAGGCACAATTATTGGCAGCTGGTGATGGGCAAATTATTCACAACATCACACCTGCTCGTGCATTCTGTCTCCTGCAGGGTTTCTGGTGAAACATCAGATCACCCAGGTGACTCAGCTCTGTTATAGCCCACATGTGCTGCCCTGTGATTTCTGGCTCTTCCACAAACTAATACCACTTGTGAAAGGGAAGAAATTACAGACTATCAATGAGATTCAGGAAGATATAACAGGGCAGCTAATGGCAATTGAGAGCACTGTGTGATGTCCCAAGGTGCCTACTTTGAAGGAATCATTGTCCTTGTTACTTGTATCTTGTATCTTCTTCAATAAATGTACCTATTTTTCATAGCACATGGCTGGATACTTTCTGTACAGAACTGTAGAATAATCCTAAAATTAAAAGTTAGATAGTACAACACCCAATAAAAATTATATCTTATTTTATTCTCATAACAACCTCTGATGAAGATATTAGTGTTCCCATCATAGAGGGGTCAGAACCTAATTTTAAAAAAATATTTTATTTATTATTTTTAGAAAAGGGGGAAGGGAGAGAGGGAGAGAGACATCAATGCATGGTTGCCTTTCACCTGCTTCCAGCCATGGGCCCAGCTGGAGACCTGGCCCACAACCTGGCCATGAGCCCTGGCTGGGGAATCGAACCAACCCCTGGGTTCACAAGCTGGAGCCTTATCCACTGTGCCACCAACCAGGGCTCAGAACCTAATTTTTATAGCCATTAAGAAATTTTCATTTAAAAATATCATTATGAAGTTTCAGAGTCCTGAAATAGACTGACTCCAAAGCCCATGTTCCTTTTATTACTCTATGCAGTGTCTCATCAACATCCATGTAATTGATATCCTATTCTGTAATATTTATATTTTTATTATATATTTTTTTGTTTTTGCTATTATAAACATTGAATGCTGACTGTTCTTCAGTATAAATATAAACCTAAATGTAAACATTCCAATTGTTTCATTATAAATTCTTAGAAATTGAAGTGTTAGATTAAATGCTTTTTTTTATTGCTTTTAATGAATTTTGGCAAATTATCATCCATAAAGTTTTTACTAATATATACACTTGCTTGAGCAGTTTAAGAAAGTCTCTGTTTTCCTATGTCAATGCCAATATGAGTTATGGTCAGCTTGTCTTATTTCCTTGCCAGCCATCAATTCCATTGTCAAAAGTCAGAAGTTATGAAAGGTATTTTTATGTAAAATTGTTTGATTATTGGTTACATTGGCCATTTATTTTATTTTTCAATTGCAATTTTTAAACTTTTTTGAGAGGCCAAGTGCACAGAAGGTTGACCAAGGAAAGAACACTCTTGAATACTTTGTCTCTAAGGTGAAGTATGAAGCATATTTAGGCAGAGCCTATATTTTTAGACATGGAAAGTAAAAAGATAAAGAGCTAAATGACTTTGTTGATGTTACAGATTTCCTGGGAGTGTCAGGACTGAAACCCTTGTCTTCACAAAGTTCTTTCAGGATACTTCATTTTCCTACAATTCTTCTACATGTTGTATTGATTAAAGTGATAAAACTTTTAGTAATTAGAAAGTTTGTCATGGAGAATTATTGAAAACAATAATAATATATCCTAAAGTCCTGTTCTGAAAGTTTTATGCTATATAAAACATAGTATCTTACAAAATATTTGGTGTGATAAAATAAACTTGATATCAACTGTGGACTACTATAAGCTTTTAATAATTAAATGCTTCATCACCAGAGACCAAAAATGTTCACTTTTTAAATCAAGAGGATAATTATTTTCTCTGACTAGACTTCACTGTGCTTAATTGAGATTTTGGGATGCATATATATAAGTTGACAGTTTGCATTTACTGTGTTTTCCCCTAGGTGAAATCTGAAAGTGTTTCATAAGTTCTAGCATTAATGAGAACAGAGCCCATTAACCCCCAAAATGCCCTTTTGCTGAGAGGAATATTCCACCTGGAAAAGTGATTTGAAAATATATTTGACCATGAAATGAAAATTCAGCTTTTGAATAAGGAAAGCAGCTATTTAATTCAAGACATAAAAAATAATGAAAATCTGCATCTATTTTATTGGCAAAAACTATATTTTCTTTGGGTTTTAAAAAGAGATAAACTGAATCACTTTTTTGCATTAAATTTAAATGAGTTAGTATTTCTTAGATTTAAATGTGGAGGCTGTGAAAAATACTCAGAAAACTAACTTCAGTGAAGACTATTTCAGAAGCAAGGCAGTCTTACATTTTCTTTTAATTATTCTTTTTTTTTAAAATTTTTGTTATAATTTTATTCTAGATCCATCCTTTTTTTGCTCCCCTCTGTCCCCCTCCCCACCCACCCTTTCCCCCCAAAGTCAATCCCACCTGTTGTCCATGTCCATGGTTCCTTTATACTAGGTTCTTGTCTAAGCTGCTCCCCTTCTTTGCCTCTGCCTCCCCCCTCCCCCCAACCCCTTTCCCCCTGACCACTGCAGGCCTATTCCTTGTATTCATA
>PVIW01011774.1:0-35664 GCA_004026585.1 Noctilio leporinus | reverse complement strand
ACAAAAAACAAAAAACAAAAACATGCACCAAAAAAAAACAAAAACAAAATACCAAACCAAACCAACCAAACAAACAAACAAACAAAAACAAAGCAAAACAAAACAAAACAAAAAAATTGCAAAAGGAAAAAAGAAATAAAAATGATAATAATAATAAGAAGAAAGGGTTTAGATGGCTGTTCACCCTTAATAATCCCTGCCTGGTCCAGATGGAGCCTGGACCTGAGGGCTTTTAGCAGAGGAAAAGAAAGAAAAAAAAAAAAAAGAAAAGAAAAAAAGGGAGAAAGTCCCAAGAGAAAGAGAACTCAATATTAATAAAGAAAAGGTTTAGGTTTCTGTTCACCCTTTATGGTCTCTGTTGGTCCCGGTGGAGCCAGGACCAGTGGGTCTTATCAGGAAGAAAAGAAAGGAGAAAGAAAGAAAGAAAGAAGAAAAAAAAGAGGAAGGAAGAAAAGAATAAAGAATGGGTTTTGAAAGGCTGGAGAAGGGAGGAATACTTAGATTGGGGACTGGGAATGTGTTATAGCCACAGAGTGAACAGACTTCAATTCGAGAGTAGGGGAGGGTCTTGGGTATTTAGGTGGATTGAGGTATAGGGGGGATTAAGAATATGTGAGGAGCAACTTTTGCAAAGGATATGTTGGGGCTTAATAGTTCATATTGCTCTCGGTATAATTCAGGTGCTTGAGATTGGCAGCAATCCCCTTCCTGATGCTGCCTCTTTTTCTTGGTCAGGACTTTACAGTCTATAGTCTATATTCTAGCCGGGTCTTGGTGTGTGGCAGGGCCTCTGATTGTCGCAGTAGGGCTGATTCTGAGTGTCCGCCCCCAGGCAGGCTGGACCCTCAGCAGCCCGGCTGGGTGTCAGGGCTGCCGGTGTTCTGGAGCCCGCAGGGAGCCCCCTCCCACTCCTGGCGGAGATTCCGGCCCAGGACGCGCCCCCAGCACTTCTGCAGGGCAGCCCGCAACTTCGCTGGTCCCTGTGACGACTGGTCCCGCCCCCGCAGCTCCGGGAGGAGGCCGGGCCTGTCAGTCAACACTGTCCAGGGTCCGCCCACACTGTCCTGCCCTTCCGGGGCGGGCACCACGCCCCCAAGCCAACCAGCTCTCCTCTGAGTCCTTTACGCGGCCTCTGTGATGAGCCCCTCCCAGGCGTGGGCGGCGTGGCCTTTGTCTCTGGCAATGGCGGGTCTCCCGCCACTAGTTCCTGGCTTGCCAGCTCTCCGGCTTGCCGTTTGGATTTTCCCGCGGAGCCTGGGGGCCTGTGTGGCTGCGCAGGGCTGGGCCTCCCCCCTCGCAGGGGCCTCCAGCTGCTGTTTCCCCGGTGGCCCAGCAGCTCCGTTCTCAGCCCTCTCGCTGCCCCGCTGGTGCACTTCCTGCTCCCCCGCTCCGGCTTCCCGCAGGACTCTTCTCCTCCGCCTCTAGCTGCGTGCGGAGCCTCCTCTCCCCGTTGCCGGAGTGAGTCTCCCACACAGTCCCTCCCCTGCAAGAGTTCAAATCCAGGTTCCCTACGGCGTTCGCCCTCGCTGCCCACACTTCTCTGTTGAGACTTCCAGTCGCCAGGGAGCCCGGAACTGGCCCCAGTCAAACGCGCCCCTCTGGGCAGAGCCGCCCCTGCCCAGAGCCGACCTCGGCCCGCCGGCCGGTCGGTCGGGAACACCTCACCTACTGTCCTGCTGGCCTCCTCTGCCTCTGGGCTCTGTTCCCCCGTGTCCAGATGCAGTCCGCTCCAATCCCTAGGGTCCTGAAGCCGTCTCACGCTCCTTATCCTGTCCTCTAGCTGCTTTGGTACTCGAGAACACCATCAGCACTGCTCTCTACTCTGTCGCCATCTTGGAGCCTCCCATTCCTCACTTTCTAAAATCAGTAAACATACCCTCTTTGGGTGAGGAGAAAAAATACTTAACATCTAATCTAGGAACTCACAATTATTATTACTATCAAATAACAAAAGATTTAGAAATGACATAAAACTGTCATTATTTGCAGATAACATAATTACAGGTATAAAATTTAGAAAAAACATAAAATATGAAAACTGATACATTGATATGAAATTGAGCAAATCATCTATATTATGGTTAATATTCAAAGATCCACCTATACATATTTACAAACAAAAATGAAAAGTGCCATATGAAAAAGATGATAGTGTTTATAATAGGCCCAAGAAACATAAAACACCTGGTAATGACTCTAACAAAAGCATACAAGGTTTCCACTCAGGGAGACTGCCAAACAATGCTCAAAGTTATTGATTGAAATATCCTATATTGTAATGATTACAATTCTACCCAAACTGATCTATAGATTGCATGCAACACCAATAAAAATATAAATGCGTGTATGTAAATAAATAGTTAATTCTAAAATGTATATGAAAATATAAAACACAAGAGTAGCTACCATAAATCGGGAAGAAGGAAAAAAAGGAAAAAAATTGAATACATACGCTATCAGATATGCTGACTTATGAAGCATCAATAGTTTAGACAGGGTTGTATTAGCACAAAAATAAAAAAGTAGTCAATGGAGCAAAGTGTAAAATCAGATCCACTCATGTATGTTTACTTGGTATGTAATGAATCATCTCTATATTTTGTCTCTTCCATAGGTCTATAGTTGCACAGGATGTTGCCTTTTGTACTGGCTTCTTTCACTTTGCAATAAGATTCTTCTTTTTTTGTGGCTTGATAATGCATTTTTTAGCACTGAATAATATTCTGTACTATGGATATATCATTGTTTTTATTAATTCATGTTTTGAAGAATATCTTGATTCCTTCTAGTTTTTGCTGATTATATATAAAGCTACTATAAACAGGCATAAATCAGCATTTGCATGGTCACACATTTTCACATCACTTGGGTAATTGCCTAAGAGTGAGATTGCTGTATCATTGGTAATTATTTTGCTGTGGCTCCCGCAACAAAGCACCACAACTTGACTAGCTCAGATAATAAAAATGTATTGTTTCCAGTTCTGGAATTATAATCACCCTGGCTGGGTGATTTCTCCAAAGGCCTGTTAGGAAGAAGATCCATTCCATCCCCTCCCTAGCTTCTGTGTGTTGCCAGCAATCTTTGGCATTCCTTGCCTTGTATAAGCATTGTCTTGATATCTGCCTTCATTTTCATATGACAATCATCCTGCGTGTCTAAGTCTAAATGTCTCCCTTTAAAAGAATAGCATTCATATTAGATTAGAAGGTCAGTCAACTCCAGTGAGTATGACCTCCTCTTAACTGTTCTATCTGCCATGGTCCTATTCCTAAACAAGTCCCATTCTGAGGAACTGAGAGGGGGGATTTCATTCACCATACAAACTTTGGAGATACACAGTTCACTCTATTGCCAAACTGTTTTCAAAGGTGCTGAAACAGTTTCCGTTCCTATATGCCAGAAGCGAGGGTTTTGTTGCTCCACATCCTCATCAGCATTGGTGTCAGTGTTGTGGATTTTAGCCACTCTAATTAGATGTATAGTGGCATCTTATTGTTGCCCTAATTTACGTTTTCCCAATGACGTATGATATTGAGACCTTTTCATAAGGTTATTTTTCATCTCTGTATTGTCTTTGGTGAGGTGTCTGTTTAGATCCTTTGCCCTTTTTAGATTAGGTTGTTTGTTTTCTTATTGTTTATTTTCTTATTGTTGAGTTTCAGGAACTCTTTGTGTATTTTGGATATCATTTCTTTATCAAACAGATAGTGTGTAAGTATTTACTTGATGGAATGTCTTTTCATTCTTTTAAAAATGTCTTTCACAGAACAGAAGTTTTTAATTTTAGTGAAGTCTGACTTAACTTTCATGGATCATTGTTTTGGTGTTATGTGTATCACATTTAGTTTATAGTTTATTTTTTAAATTGTAATAATTTGTTTCAGAAGGCGTTGGCCATGAATTTTTATACTTATGTGTATGCATTTTTTGTCTTGGCAATAAATGCAATGGAAATAAACACAGGATGTATATTGCTGGATACTTGTAAGTGAACAGAAAGACATCACTAAATATTATGGACTCAGTTTGTCTACTTATTAATAGCTATCATGGAACAACATACTAGTACATTTTTCTTGTTAGTTACTATAGTTTAATAAAACTACTTCTTAATTTAACTGCCAGGTGCTACAATCATTAAGACTGCTTCTATTTTTGAAATCCCAAGGATCAAATCCATGGGGCATTTTCATTAGTTCTTATACCTTGTAGCACCATTTCTCCACTAGGTTTGACACTAGAGAAGAGACCATCTGCTTCCTCATGAAATTTTTGCTCATTTTTGTTTTCCTTCCTTTTCCCATTCTTAGGTTTATCTATTGTTACTCCTATAAGAAAGATTAAAATGTGTGCTTTTACATGCTTTTTGTAAAATCTCTCTGATTTTCTAATTTAATAAATTATCATCATTACATTTACATTGTTAGAATCTACTATATAGAGAATGTCCAGAGTGAAAAACATTTTTCCTGATATATAAATATAAATTTAATTTTAACAATGCCTATAATTCACTTTCCAGATTGTAATATACAATTTCTATAATGATTTATTACTTTAGGTAAATATAAGCCCAAATAAACTTTTCTCTGTAATCATATCATCATTCAAGATATATTTGCAAACATATGCATAGCATTGCAGAGGGAACAGGCCAATGCTGTCATGTGTGACTTTTCTAGCATAACCTCTTCTTTGTGGCTGGAGAAAGAAACAAGCTCTCTGGTGTTTCTTCTTTTAAAACCTTAATCCCATCATGAAGCCCCCACTTTTCATGTCCTCATCTAACACTAATCACTTCTCAAAGGTCCATTCCTGAATATCATCACACTGGGGGAATAAAGAAGAGGATAAACATTCAGTCCATAACTGTAACTATAAACTTAAAGAACATAAAAAAGACAAGACCTGCCCTGAAAGATAGCTCTACAAGTTTAAAACATGACTGAGACATTCTATTCTAGGGGTCACGCTGTTTGGCTGGTGAAGTCTTCTCTTTGTACCATGTCCTGCATTGGGCCATTGCAATGTGGGCTCTTGAGAGCTATAGTGAGAAGTTTTTCAGAAACTTCTTAAAAAGAAAATAAATCACCTTAGGAGAGTTACGTAGATACTATGCATCCCCAACTGAAAGATTACATATGTGTAGAAAGACACAAAGACTCATAATCAGATAAAACTAATCACGTATTGTGTCTAAGTTAAGAAAGTTTTTCATTCATGTCTTAAAAAATAAACCATTTATCAAAATGTTGGTAGTGCTTATCCAGTCTAGAGAAAAGCAACCCTCCTGTTCAAAGGGTTTTCAGTATCCCAGTCCCATTGGCAAGATCATTCCAGTCTCAGCTGGATGTAGTAATTACCTGCATTAATCTCTCTTCCTTTGTTCTGCTCTCCTTCCTGACAAGCATCCATCTGAGCAGTAACTGGGTCTTGCCTAAATCTGACTGTGTGGTTATGCCACCCCTTGGGAGAGGCATATTTCTCATTGTAAATCAATTAAACAACAGCATGATTTGATGCGTTTGTCATTTCAGCTTTTGGAAACCCTCTTAATAAATAAAACCCTTCTCAGTTTGTTAATAAAATCAAGTGTCTAAGTTTGTGGGAGCCAAGAAACTATGGTAAATGTGCAGAGTGCTAATCTGTGATATGTGATAGAAATCACTAGCCCTTCCTAGTGATACCTAGAGATTGCTCCTGATTATGTGCACCTTTTGTTCCACATGTTAAATTGTACGTATTTATTTATTATCACTGATAATAACAGTCCTTATATTACTTTAGTTATTTTCTGGATTATAATAAATTCTTACTTCTCTATCCAGTAATAGGTACAATAAAGGCTAGAAGGAGATCATACTAATTATTGTTTCAAAACTTGACCAGATACATGAGAAGTTAGATAACTTAGTTTATTTTGTGTGTGTATGTGTGTATTTATGTGTGTAACATAATTTCTCTATATTTTTATTTCTTTAGAAGACTCTAATTTTAAGAACTTCTAAATTGCAATCTCTCCATGTTCCATAATTATTTTTGGAATTATTTACACTCATTAGTTGTAAGTCACTTTGTAAATTTTAAGTATAATTTGTGAGGGATTTAAGGAGGAGAATTACTTGAGCACAGATTCCTGAGCTTATTGTCACCTCCGTGCTCTTTTTCAAAAAGATCAATACCAAATGTGCCAGTTTCCAGAGTCTTTGAGGCACAGGATTTCCAAGGTTGTCCATGAAGAGTCAGCAGAGAAATGTCTTGTCTGACTCACTTGAGTGCTTCTTAACACTGGGCTGAATCCGTACAAGCAGGTACCTTCCTGCTTAGGGGTCATAAGCTGCCCCAGGTTGATGCATCCTGCTTCAAGGAAACCTCTTATCTCATTGTTTCATTTGATATGACACATATTGACCAGCTGCTACTTTTCAGATAGCTAGGAGGTAAAAACTATTTTAATTAGCAAATTTGAAAGGCTTAGATATTTTCTTTTCATATCATAAAATGTAAGGTGGTCTTTCCAAAAATATAAGTTTAAACAATCTAAACTGTGCTTTAAAATTTCATAATATTATTTGCCCTTTTTTTTTTCTCCTTTTTCAGTACAAAGACTGGGTAATGTTTATCTTGTACCTGCCAATATTTGCTACAGTGACAAATATTAGTTGGATTGAATTCACAGTAGTTTCAATTCAATAATCAAAATCAATTTCTTCATTTAATTAACAGTACCTAATATGATGAGGATTTTCCTCCTATTATTGAAATGCTTACTATCAGAAAGTGAAAACTGGTTTTCTATCATTATGGAATCCTTCTTAAAATGTTCTCCCTATAATTCTGGTGATTAATTACATTTACTGACTAACTACGAGATGCAAGACTTACTCAGTTATAATGACATGTGAGTCAATTGAGAATCATACATGCATCCTAAGTTTATTTTTAGCTTAGACATTTGTAGGTAACAGTCTCCATCTCGCCTTGCTTTTTATTTTAAAAGATAATTAAATGATAATCATTTTAATTATTTGGCACAATTTATCATTTCTGAGCTAGTTAATTATTTGGGGAAAATAAAATCTGTCTTAAATGCATTTAAATTTGCATTTTCCCTTGGCATTAAAGAAGATTAAGGTGTATCTGCACAATTTTTGAAGCATTTAAAATTTTTCATTCTCAGAAGTGAATCAGAAGTGGAGTGTTCATATTTTCCTTGAAAAATTTCCCCTTAATTAATAAACATGAATTCAAAAGTTCAATGCTGAGTCCTTACTAATCTTTCTGTTCTTTGCTCTGGGATATAAAAAAATCATTTCAAATGGAATTCTGTACTCAGGCTTTTAATTACCTATCATAATTCTATCTGTGCTTCAAAACAGTTCAAAATTACTCCTTTCCTGAAATAGCTTTCTAACTCTTCCTACTTGAATTTTGTTTGTTCAGACTAAAAAGGAAATGTTCTGTCAGGAAGAGGAACAAAACAAGAATGTGCATCCACAGAAACAAAGATAAAGTATTTGAAGAAGAAAATAATCACTGTGTCTAATGTGACTGAGAAATGGAGTAGAAGGTTGTATTTTAATAACCATGATTGGCAAAATGTTATTAGTGAACTTGAAAAGAGCAATTTCAGAGTTAACTGTGGAGAAAATAGTGATTGGGAGATGGAGTTAGTGAGAATAGACAATTGTTTGAGTTATTTGGGCAAGGTGGAGTTGAGGACTTTTTATTAATTATTGATTCTTTGCCTGGTTGTCTTAATAAAGGAGAGGTGGAAAAGAGCTCCTGTTTGTATTGGGTCATATGTATGAGTGATACCTGCATCATTCTGTGTAAAGAACACACTGCACTGGACCTCAAAGGAATTGGTCTCACTTTATCATCTTAATAATGATATATTCCCTTAATCTTAGTGTCTCATATAAAATGATGGCATTAACCATCATCTATATTCAATATTCAGTGACTTTCACATTGACATCATTTGTAGTTTGAATCTTAGATGTGCCAACCCATATTCCCTGTCAATGATTGCATTTGACTAAATCACAAGGGAATTTAAGATATCTTGCAGAAGTGAGGCAGAAGGTCAGGTGAAAATATAAGGTTTGAGACAAAAAAAATTATATAAAAGGCTGATGTATGTAATTATTTGAATGTTTTAATCTCAGTTAATTTTATAAATAGTAAAATTATTCCTGGTGATTAGTATTAATATTATAATTACAATTCATGGTCTCATGGTGTCACAAACACACATAGTGATTCTGAATCTTGTGTAGCTTAAAATTGAATAACTCTGAAAAGACAAGTACCATATGATTTTACTTATATGTGGCATCTAATGAACAAAATAAGCTAACAAACAAAATAGAATCTGACTCATAGGTAGAAGACAGACTGACAGCTGTCAGAGGGGAGATGACTGGAGGGCAGGATGAAAAAGGTGGAAGGATTTTTTAAAAAGCCTCATAAACACAAGCAACCAGGTGGTGATTACCAGAGGGAAGAAAGAAGAGGAGATAGGGAGGCTAAATGATGAATGAAAGGAGTCTTGACTAGGATGTTGAACACACAATATAATATACAGATGATGTGTTATAGAATTGTACACCTGAAGCCTATATAATTTAATTGCCACCCCAATAAATTTAATAAAATAAAATAAAATGATATATATTTATTGATCTATAAAATATTAATCTATATAATTGAGTAAAATACTTTACAATACAGCATGTGTAATATGATTCTGCATAACAGTTCAGCAAACTTTTTACTATAGAAGAACAAGTAGTAAATCCTTTTTACTTTTTTTATCTTTTTCGCCAGTCATACAGTCTCTTTCATACTGCTTAATTTTTCTCTTGTAGCATAAAATAGCTACTAATGTATCAAAGTGAAATGGCTATGTTTCAATAAATTTTTATTTATAAAAAAAATAGCTTTGCCTAAATAGAACTAAGATTTGTTGTTATTTTCTCTATTGTATTTCTACATGTGGTTAATAGTGCCTAGGATTCTGTTTTCCTGAGTTCACCTTATATTCTGGATAGTAGCATACATTTAATTGCTATTCTTTTAGGTTAGCATTATCTTGTTTTGAACAGTGTTCAGGTGATGCTCACTCTAAGAAGTATGGCTTTACTGTGCAAGTCATGGCCTTTGCCGACTTTATTTGCTTTGTACTTAACAGTGATGTAGGGTTCTATCTGAGTGTGTACTCATGCTGTGCTTCTACTGCTTTGTGATCAATGCTCCTTGATAAGGTACTTTAGATTCCTGATGAATAACCACTTTTAAAATTTATGATCAATTAGAACTTGAAAATTCTACATTATTCTTATTTTTAAAAAAGATTTTATTTATTATTTCTAAAGGGAGGGGAAGGGAGACAGGCAGAGAGGGAGAGAGACATCAATGCATGTTTGCCTTTCACCTGCCTCTAGCTACAGACCTGGCTGGAGACCTGGCTTGCAGCCTGGTTATGTGCCCTGGCTGGGAATAGAACTAGCGACCTTTGGGTTTGCAGGCTGGTGCCTTATCCATTGTGCCACCAGCCTGGGCACATTCTTAAATTTTCATAGTCATGTAACAGTGAGTTTTTATTTTAGATGTACATAGTTAAGAAATACTGATTCCAAAGAAAGTATGCTCTGTTAGGTTGATTTACAGAAACTTCATAACTGTAAATGGAATCAGCTTTAACGCATATACTATTTATTATGGATTAAATTGAACTGGCATTCTCAACTTAGAGAAAGCTATTTAAAAATCTGGACCATAATAAACAACCTAATTTATTATGATTCTGATTGGAGAAGACAGAGGAAAGGATGTGTTTCTAGCATTGTATATTTCACCTTAAGTAGAGTTTAACTTTTTTCTAGTGGTAATATCATCTTTTGGGGTAAAGTTTTAATTTGAAGATAGGCAGAAAGCATGCTGCATGCTGATTAACCAAATAAAATAATGATTTACACTGCTGGCCAGTTGTTGAAGCATCGTCCCTGTAACTGAAAGGTTTGAGGGTTTGATTTCTGGTCAGAGCACCTACCTGGGTTTCAGGTTCAACCCCCAGTCTGGGCGGTAAGGGGAGGCAACCAAATCAATGCTTTTCTCGTACACTGATAGTTCTCTCTCCCTTTCTTTCTTCCCTCCCCTATCTCTAAAAAGCAATGAAAAATGTACAAGCATCATACAGTGTTTCTCTCAGTCTCAGAAATAAAACTGTGCAACTTCTGAAGGGTATATTGTTAGCTACTAGATACGGATAGTGAGGCTAGTTTCATTATTCTTTAAGAAACTAAGAGTGGAACTTACAAACTATCATTATTACATAGAATATTATAGTACTTTCTTCCAGTTTTATTGTGGTTTTCATTAACTTCAACCTTTTAACTTACCAATCATTACCTGTTGTAATGAGCGCATTTCTGCAAGCCACCTCAAATCCTGTTTTTGAAAGAATGAAGGGTACAAAACAACCCACGACATTAAGTAAATTAAGAAACTAGTAAGTGCTTTTAATAGCTATTGTGGAAGCTTTTTCTTGTATTAATTTTTTTAAAAATCTTACTAAGTTGTATATTTTATGTAATTAAATTTTTTTCCGTATCACTTTTTAAGCTTAGTACAATGAAGTACATGAGACCCTGAGTGCTTAGTGTGCATAGCTAAAGAGAGGAACAAATGGGGAATGGACTTGATAGTTTCCCATTCTGTACTCCTTTCTCCTGTGACAACAGATCAAGGCAATGAGACTTTTGTTCTTCACTATATGGAAATGCATAGTGTCTTTTGACACTGTTGGAATTTGGCAGTTAAGAAAACTTGCACAAATAATGAAAAATTCAGTGGGAACAAGCCTAAACAAACTTTTTATCCACCTAAAATAAATGTAAAAGTAGATGTTTGACATATTTGTGAAATTTCTTGAATTTCCCTGCAAGATGGTTACCACCTTCTCAAGTAAGAAAGGGATAATCTGAATGATAGTAGCACTAGCACACATCCACTGGAATCTCAATTGACAAAATTCTGTTACATGGCTTCTGGAGCTAAGAAACAATTCTTGTCTTCGAATCAAGCAAGAGAAACCAGGATGCCAAACATTGTTGAAAATAATTATTTAATATTTGTATATGATGTCACTTACTAAATTTTAAAGGTCATTGCTTCTTTTCATTCATAGATAAATTTATTTAGGATTAGTTCTAACCATGTTTTGTCCCTACAAGAGTACCTAGCAAAATACATTGTAATAATATTTTAAGATTATCTATTTAAAGTTCATGATAAAAATAAGTACATTATTGTTTCATGTTAAGTGTATACTTTTATAGGGAAGCATAATTTAATTTTCTAAAATTTACCTCAGGGAGTAGCCTTAGCAATCTGCATTACACCACAAAACAATTTCTCTAAGTATTTTACTCAAAAATGAGAATGAAGGTGTACAACACACCAAACCAAACTAAATATTAAGAACCGTGTCAAAAATTAGATTATGGGTCCTATTCGTTTTTATTGTTGAGTAACAAGGTATACAATTTAGTAGATTAAAACAATACACATTTATTAGGCCACACAGTTTCTGTGTACCAGGGGTCTGGGTATGTGATAGCCGGCTCCTCTGCCTAGTATCTCACCAGGCTGGAAATCAAGGTGTTGACTGGGGCTATCATCCCATCTGTAATTCAGAGACCCCTTTTGTACTTACTGGTTGTTCGCAGAATTCAGTTTCTTGTGGTTATAGGACTAAAGTCCCAATTTTATTGCTTTTTGTTGACTAGAAACCACTCTCAGCTCTTAGAGGCTGTCTCCATTAGCTGCTCACAATGTGGCTCTTTGCTTATTAAAGGTCAGAATCAGTTTTAATGCACACCCTCTTTATTATAGGTTAAATCGAACTGGATTTTTCAACTTAGAGAAAATTGGTTAACATTCTGGACCATAATGAATAACCTAAGTTACTAGGACTTTGGTTGGAGAAGAAAGAGGAAAGGATGTAATTTTAGTACTGCATATTTTCCTTAAGAAGAGTATAATTTTCCCCTAGAAGTAATATTGTCTTTTTGTGGAAAATTTTAACTTGAAGGTAGGTAGAAGGTAAATAATCTACATGCTAATTAATCAAATATCATAATGATTTACATTTTTACTTAACTTACTTCCATGCTTAAAAATGTATATAATAACACCAGCAAAATTACCAGTTACTATTTATTGTATGCTAGACATATGACTTGTTTCCAAAACCTACTTAATTATAGTACAATTTAAGTCCTTCATTTATATTATAGTTATATATATATTATATATACATATATATATATATTAAAGATTTTATTTATTATTTTCAGGGAGAGAGGGAGAGAAAGACATCAATGTATGGTTGCCTTTCACCTGCCTCCAGCTACGGACCTGGCTGGAGACCTGGCTTGCAACCTGGTTATTTGCCCTGGCTGGGAATAGAAACAGTGACCTTTGGGTTTGCAGGCTGGCACCTTATCCACTGTGCCACTAGCCAGGGCTTATAGTTATATATTTATAACCTTATCCATGTTAAATATAACCATACTATTTTATTTAAAGTTATAGTTTACATATTTTTAGATTAAAATAGTCATTGGCTTATATATCTACTTCTAAGACTCTATATTTTTAATGATTACAAATAGAAGTTTTCCTGCTATCACTTATATTTCAGTTAAAAATATGATATTCAGAAGGTTATCTTTAAAGGGCTCACCTGATTAAGTCAGGCTCATTCAGGAAAATTTCCCTTTTGATTAATTTATAGTCAATTAAGGGCCCTTATAATGTCCCCAAAATTTCCTAATCTTTGCCATATAGTATAACTTAATGATGCTATATTCTATTCAAAAGCCTCATTCACACTGAAGGGAAACAGATTACACAGCACTTGTACACTAGAATGCTGTAATCATAATGTGTAGACCTCAGAGTTCTGCCTACCACACATTTCAAACTTTAGTGTTGTTCTTAATATGTTCAAGACTAATTGTGAAGCATACAGTTAAGAATAGTAAATAAACATAGCAAATATATGTAGAGATATGAGGTAATTAAAATTTTATTTAAACATGAAATGTTTTTAATCTAAGTATGAAAAGATCAACTTTATTAAAATCAGACTTCATTGTCAGTGTTCTTAACCATTATACACCCAAACGGCATGTAAAACTTAGTATGGTCCCTCTTACATAGAAATTGCTCATCAAATGTTGTCTAAGAGTATTCTTTCTTTTTTTGTATATATTTTTTGATTATGCTGTTACAACTGTCTCAATTTTTTTTCCCTTTTCTCCCCTTTTGCCCAGTACCTCCAGCGTCCCACCCCACTTAGTCCATGTCTATGGGCCATGCATATAAGACCTTTGGCTTCAGCCTTTCCTGTATTATTCTTAACACCCCCCTGTCTGTTTATTGATGGATTAAAGTGTGCTCTTTTTTGCATCACTGCATGGTTTTGAAAGTTGCATGATTAGCATTTTGTTAATGGAACTGATTATCAGCTGTACTGATGGGTAAAAGTGGGTTTTGCAGGGAACTATAAAACGGTTTGACTTCTTGTCCTTCAAAGAGTGTCAATAGAAATCACACTGATTGCAAATTGACTGGGATTGAAAAGATTTTATGTTGAAAAAATGTATTCAGAGAATTCTTAAGAATCATATTTTGTGTATCTTTTTTAGGGCATTGTACTGTTGTTGCAATCACATTTATTCTTGGGAATCTTCACTTTTAGAAAAGAATTTTCATTATTTAACACTCATTTTGTCAGATAAAATGAGGTAGCAGCATAAAATTGGGACCTCATTTTGGGAAAAAATATAATTGGTGATTGGATAGTACTTATGTTTCTCATAAGCATCTATGGAGAAAGCTTATCATTTATAGTGAAGAAAATCATAGCTTTGAAATTCATCCTAAATAGGTCCCAACTAACTAAGAAATAAGACAAATCTTACCATTTGAGAAAATTAAAGAAAAAATAAGCTATTAACCCCACTGTATTGCTGCCTTGGTTATAATGTAAAATGTATTAAAGGATAATTTCTAAATTTATTAATAAATATGAATTTATTAATATTAAATTTTTAGCTCTGAATTTTATGTTGATTTTTACATGACCTGGATTATTATTTTTTTTAGATTCTAAGTGTGATAAAATTATGTTTTTATTCTTTAATTTCATTAAATATGAGTGCAATAACTGAATTTAAATTATGTCACTATGTATACTTTAAAACATAATGGACAAAGTAAAAGCAGAGTTAGAGAAAAATGCAAATTTATTTGATTCAAAATTTTCTTAGTAAGTTTTTGCACCATTAGCCCTTTTCTATATCCATTAAAAGATCTATAAAAGAGAGGGAAAAGTGGTTCTGACTAAGTATATAATAAAGTAGGTATTCTATACTTATAGAAGATTATTTCTTAGGTACAACAAACTCTTGGTTTTATTTTACTTAAATTCCGAAACCGAATTAAATTTCTTTTCTAGATATGAATATACACATTCTATAAAAATCTTGCTTTCTTCAACTAATTTTTAAATTTTTATATATTATTTTTAATTTTATTTTTGTTTTAACCTCCAATGATCATACTATTCCAAACTGGAAAAAAATACACTGATTGGCATATATATTTACTTCCAAGATTCTATATAGAATAAATACCTCCTGTACTATTTTTCTCATGCATATAGAAACTAATTTTTTTCTTGCATCACATATTTCAGTTAAAAATATGATATTGAGAGGGTCAATTTAAAATTTGCTAATTTCTCTTAATTTATGTATTATTTTGAATTTTGGAGAATTGTGATGTATGTGGAGAATGTAGAGGTATAACATGCTTAAATTTTATAAATTAAGATGTTCAAAGTTGCTTTCTTTGACCTTCCTGTGGTGAGCTTCTTTTTTTCAACTATGACTTCTTCTGATGCCTTTTAAAGTTTCAAACCCTGACAAACTCATTTAAGTCTATGGTGATATTTATTGGCTAACCTTTTTTTTTTTTTTTTTAAGATTTTATTTCGTTATTTTTAGGAAGAGGGTAAGGGAGAGAGGCATCAATGTATGGTTGCTTTTTCACCTGCCTCCAGGCACAGATCTGACTGGAGACCTGGCTTGCAACCTGATTATGTGTCCGGGCTGGGGAATCGAACCAGCGACCTTTGTGTTCACAGGCCGGCACCTTACCCACTGTGCTACCAGCCAGGGCCTCAGCTAACCTTTTATTATTACCTACTTTAGCTTCTGACTCATTGAATGACCTTGAAAAATTAGTATCCCTACTATCTCTAAGGTTTAAAAAAATTACCAACTCAGAGAGATGTTCTGAAGCTTGATTAATTATAATTATGATTCATAATAACTCCACTGAGATGTTTCAAGAAAAGGCATTGTACACGCACAAAATATTATTATAAAACTCTCTAGAGTCTTCATTTATAGGTTATTAGTTATAGATTTCAACAGAATTATATTTCAGTTCTGCCTGTAGGGTCTCTGATGTTATTCTGTCAACTAAAACTTTTATTTCCTATAATAAATGTTTACAAAGCCATGCTTTCTTAAAAAAAAAAAAAAAGAACATCTCAATATGGTTGAATAGCTTCCATGAATTTTAAGTAACCTTAACTTTAAGGTCAAGTTGGGCTGAGTTTAAAATTTAAAACACTAAAATATCAAAGACATTTTTCCCGAGTTCTTTTTTAACAGTATTTTTTAATTACTATTTATCCCCCTTATTTCCCACTCAGCCCCTAAATCACCTCACTATTGTCCATGTCTATTGTCCTTTTATCTTTTTGCTCAATCCCTACACCCCCTAACCCCATGCGCAGGAGCTGACCGCCTGCGTTCCATCTGAGTCTGCTTCCATTTTCCTTGTTAGTTCAGCCTGTTCATTAGATTCCACATGTGAGTGAAATCATATGGTACTTTTCCTTTGCTGACTAGCTTCTTTTAGCATAATTTTCTCCAGGTCCATCCATGCTGTCACAAAGGGTAAATATATATATATATATATATATATATATATATATATATATATATATATATTTTTTTTTTTTTTACTACTGAGTAGTACTCAGTTGTGTAACTGTTTGATAGTTTTATCCACTCATCTATTAATGGACACTTGGAATTCTATATCCTGACAATGGTAAATAACACTGCAATGAATATATGTGTGCTTATGTTCTTTCAAATTAGTGTTCTGGATTCCTTCGGATATATTCCCAGAAATGGGATAGCTGGGTCAAAAGGCAGATATTTAAAATTTTTTCAGCTATCTCCATACCGCTTTCCACAGTGGCTGTGATACAGAGATCTGATCAGATCACGGGAGGGTGGGGGAGAAGTAGGAGGGGCTGTGGGAGGAGTTTGCCGAGGCAATGGAAAGCAGTCTAGGACTGGATTGGCTGAGAAGCTGCTGCCTCCAGAACCAATGGAATTATGGGTGAGAAGGTTTGAAATGAAAAAGAAGGGCTCTGCAGAGGCTGACTTATGCTCTCTGGCTCCCCGACTGACTGGCTCTGGCTCTTGGACTATCTTTCTCTTCCAGGAGGAAGCCTGGGTGACCATGCTGCAGCTGCCTGAGTTTCCCAATGGACAGTGTTTAGATGGGAAAGAACTCCAGGCACAGCCTGAGATTGGGCTGGCCTGGCAGAGGGTGGCAGGGTTATTCTTAGGGTGTTCTAGAGGAAACAGCTTCTGAGAAGAAGTTGCCATTCTTCCAGGGTTGTGTAGCTTTTATCTCTTATGTTGTTTTATGTGTAAACCAACCCTATAAAAATAAGATAATTAACACTAATGTGGAGAACGATGAAAGAATTCAGGTGGTAAGAGTTTAGCTGTAATTGGTGAGTTTAAGTGATTAAAGCTATAACTAAATATTTAAAGATTTTAGCCTTCACTGATAGGCCTAAGTGACTAATTCATGTGGAAAGCTGTTATCCCAAAATTGTGAAGCTTTTGAATCAAGACTCCTTTCCTTTATCACCTAACCTTTGCCTCTGGAATTATGCCTAGAGAATGGTGACTGGTGGGCAGAAGGATCCCAATTTGCTGTTCAGTAACAGCTGCACTAATCTGCATCTCACCAACAGTACAAAAGGGTTCTTTCTCCACATCAACACCAAATTTGTTGTTTGATTTATTGATGATAGCAGTTCTGACAGGTGTGAGGTGATAACTCATTGTGGTTTTAATTTGCATTTCTTTGATGAACAGTGATGTTGAGCATCTTTTCATATTTCTATTGGCCACCTGTATGTCCTCTTTGGAAAAGTATTTATTCAGGTCCTTTGACCATTGTTTAATTGGGTTGTTTGTTTTTATGGTGTTGGTATTGTAAATTCTTTGTAAAAGTACACCTTATAACGTGTATCAATGAATTTATTCTTCCATTCTGTGGGTTGTCTTTTTATTCTGTTTATGATTTCCTTTGCTGTGCAAAACCTTTTTAGTTTGCTGTAGTCGATTTGTTCGTTTTTGTTGTTGTTGTTGTTCCCCTTACCCAGAGAAACATATCCGATTTTAAAAATTGCTATGAGCAATGTCCAAGATTTTGCTTTATATGTTTTCTTTCACAATTTTTCTGGTTTGGATCTAACATTCAAGTCTTTGATCCATTTTTAATTTATTCTTATGTGTGATGTAAGAAGGTGGTCTAGTTTCATTTTTTCTGCACATATCTGTTTAATTTTCTCAACACCATTTGTTTAATAAACTATCTTTAGCCAATTGTATATGCTTGCTACCTCTGTCAAATATTAATTGACTATAAAGGCATGGGTTTATTTATGGGTTCTCTATTCTGTTTCACTGATCTATATATTTGTTTTTATGCTAGTGCCATGTTTGGTTGCCTTGGCTTTATAGTATAGTTTCATAATAGGTAGTGTAATTCTTCCAACTGTGCTATTCTTTCTCAGGATTGTTGCTGGATGCAGGGAGTTTTGTGGTTCTGTACAGATCTTAAAATATTTGTTCTAATTCTGTGAAATACATCATTGGAATCTTGATAGGAATTGCATTGAATTTATAGATTCTTTAGGTAGTATGGATGTTTTAATGTGGTTAATTTTTCCTATACATAAGCAGCGTGTGCTTCCACTTATTTGTATCTTCTTCCATTTGTTTCTTCAGTATCATATAATTTATTTTCCAAGTACAGGTCTTTTACATCCTCAGTTAGGTTTATTCCTAGGTATTTTATTATTTTTGTAGCAATTGTAAATGGGATTGTTTTCTTAATTTCTCTTTCTGTTAATTTGTTATTGATACATAAAAATGCAACTTATTTTTGGATATTAATTTTGTATCCTGTTAGTTTACTGAATTCCTTGATCAGTTCTAGTATTTCCTTGGTGAATTATTTGGGGTTCTCTATGTGCAATATCATGTCATCTGCAAATAATTACAGTTTTACTTCTTTTCCACTTTGGATGCCTTTTATTTCTTCTTGTCTAAGTGCTGTGGCTAGGACTTCCAGTGCTATCTTGAATAAGAGTTAAAAGTGAACATCTGTGTCTTGTTCCCAATCTTAAGGGGAACACTTGTAATTTTTGCAATCATTTGGACTTGTAATTCATGATTCTTCTTGTAGTTTTCTTTTTCCCTCTGGCACCAATTGCTTCTGTTCTTCCTGGGTAATATTTGTAGCTTAAAAATATATAACCATGACTTACCCAGCAGTCTTTTCTGTGTGATCCTCACACTACCCTGGACTCGACCTTTTTTTAACACATACCTGGATTACTGCCTACTTTCCTAGTTATTGCTCCCTATCTTCAGCTTTTCCAGATGGTACTTCTACTTGTTATTTACTAACTGTATAACCTTGACAAATTAAATTATCTTCAAGTGACTCAATTCTAAAATGTTGAAATAATATCTACCTCATAGGATTTATTCACTTCATAATGTAAAAATGGTGAATTTTTATAATTTGGCCCAAATAGTTCCTCAAACAATCTAGTTTAGCAGGACTAGTAGTTTTCCTTTTTCTTTTGAATTTTTATATTCAAATCCTTACAGTTCACTCAGCCTTGAAGGTCTGTCTCTTCCTTTCTTTGAATCTAGTTGCACCAAGATCCAGCTCAGCCCCACTTTCTCAAGGCCAGTGTTTTCTATTATTAATTATTATGTTATTATTTATTAGTATAAAATCTACCATATATATTGTTTGTAGTATCAGTTATTTTAACATTTAGATAGATATTGTTATACCCTATAAGAAAACTAAGGCTAATTGAGATTGACCAGTTGATGAATGTTCCTTGGTTTACACTTCCCCATTTAGATTTCATCTTGCCTTTTATTCCTCACAGTACCCAGTTTAATGAGTCATAAACAGGGGGCAGTTGGCATGTAATAAAGGCTTGTTATATTGTTTTAACTTTTAGGTCAATTTTCTTGTTACTCATTTTACTCCCATTGGGTTGCAATGGAACCCCATGGAAATTGTCATTTTTCTCTACAACCGCCATTTTTTTCTTTCCTCACTGTGTTGCCATCGTGAAGTTTGGCTGGGATACAGCTAACCTCCAGCTGCAAGTACAGTCCTAATTTCAAAGACTAATTAGAATTAGTCTATTCTATTTTCCAAGTGAGTGGCTGAGGAATAGTGAATCAGTATATTAGGCTGAAGCTAACAGTGCATGGTCATCACCTAGGTTTCCACAGCAGTAAACCCAGGTGTGTGATTTAGGTTCAGTAGTTTTCAAACTTGGTGTGCATCAGCGTCGTCTGGAAAACTTGTTAAAATACTGATTTCTGAACCTTGTCTCCAGAATTTTGGGGATCATAGGTGGGGCCCAAGAATTTCCATTACTCTGCTGGTTGGTAAACCACATTCTGAGGACAACTGGTTTAAAGCCTTGCTACTCAAAGTGAGGTCTACAACCAGCAGCTTTGACTTTATCTAGGAGCTGGTTAGAAATACAAGACTTGATTTTGGGTTGTGGGCACACAGTGCAATATACAGATCATGTATCATGGAAACCTATATAATCTTATAAACCAAAGTCACCCCTAATAAATTTAATTTAAAAAATGCAGTATTTTGAACTTGACCTCCTGAATCTCATTTTCAATTTAACAAAACAAGATCCCCACCCAGGTGATTCACATGCACATGAATTTTGAGAAACACTAGTTTAAGGTGAGGCACTTATCCTTTCTCCAATTAGTGAATAATTGGTTACTGTTCACAGTCAACCTATCACCATAAGGGAAGCTTTAAAATGAAGCTGATGATAGAGAAAACAGAGTGGAGAGATGGAAAACACTAGGTCTTTAGATAAATTGTTAATCATGGTTTACTCTTGTTCTAAGTATAAATTTTTTTTCTTGGATCACAAATTCCCTATATTTTTAAGACAAAATTTCTATCTTACATATTAATTATAAATATCTGTCAGGAAGTCTATATTGTTTTAGATAAGATATCATGCCATATTATTTTAAAACCTTATGGATTTAGTTTGCAAAACACTGGTATATTGATAGCGCAAGTATTTAGTAATAATAATTCATATTATTTTTTTAAAGTTAAACCTAGAATAAGGGAGGGACACACGAGAAGAAAGATAATTTCCTCAGGCAGTTGGGCAAGAATTGAAAAAACAGGAATAAAGATTTAAAGACAAAGAAATTGCTTGAAGTGTATGGTCCAAGTGTAATCTTGGACCATATACACAATTGTACACTTTACCTGAGAGGAAGAAAAATAATAATATAGTCATTCTTTGAGTATTGCCAGACATTAAATCTTTTTTATACTCTACCTCATTTAGTCCTTATATATACCAGACAATATTGAAAACATTTTTATGTAGTGTGCATGACATTCCTATTTTATTTATTATAAAATATAGGTTATGAGGGATTAAGTAACTTGATTAAAGTCACACAACTAGTAAGGTACAGGGCTATATATCACATGTTAGCCCTTTTGTTGGATAGAGTGAATTATTGTCTGCAAAATAAGAATAAAGCTGGGGAGTTGGAAATATGTACCTTTTTATTCTCCTGGGAGGTATTATCTTAGGAAACTGATAAAGGTAGTGCAAGCTAATTATCTGTATGTACTTTTGGGTTTAAAAAATATTAATTATAAATATTTTTCTATATTTTTAAGAAGGCAAAGTATACTAACTAGCATAGTCTAATGACTATTAATTCTTTCACATACAAACAATATTACCTATACCCAATAAGTCTATGATTGGTCAAACCACAAGAAACCACTAAATAATGTTTAATTAATGTCTTTTTACATATAAAACTTTATAAAATTTTTTTAACATTAAAATATGCAAAAATTAATTTGGGCCCTGAATTCTCAAGATTGGAATAGTTATCCTCTAATTGACATAAAAAGCTCTGGTAAAATTTAGACTAATTAATTTTGAGTTTCTGTATCTGTTCAATCACTGGTAACATTAAAGCAAAAAATAAATAAATATTGCCATTTTAGCTGGCATTTAAAAGAAGAAATTAAGGCCACTTCCTAGATTAAGAATTACTGTCTTCCAGCCCTGGCTGGTAGCACAGTGGATAAGGTGCCGGCCTGCGAACCCAAAGGTTGCAGGTTTGATTCCCTAGCCAGGGCACATAACAAGGTTGCAAACCAGGTCTCCAGTCAGGTCTGTGGCTGGAAGCAGGTGAAAAGCAACCATACATTGAAATAAATAAATAAAGTAAAAAAAAAAAAAAAAAAAGAATTACTGTCTTCCAGAAAGTCTTCTGTGTGGTGATTATACTTCACAGGGCAAAATCTTTCCTTACTAGGTATACAGTAACTTACCTTATTTGCAAAAAAATTTTGTATGAGCATGGTTTAATAACATCACCATTTTTACATATTTCCTTTTTTAAGTGAGAAAGTATAACTTCAGGGGGAAAAGGAATTATAAAATATAGCTTATATTTTTAATTAAAATATCCTTCATAGCAGTCAGAACAGGGAATACAGCTATAGGTACTAAATCTATTACATGTGCAAAAAGTATTTATGAACACTTCTAAAACCTGGTGGCTTTCTCTGTTAAAATGATTACAAATGGGTAGTATTTGCAGAACATTTCAATATATGTCAGAAAAATATTTAAAACAATAAATACAATTATAAATGGGTTGACTAGAAATATTGTTTACAATGAAAAGTGCTTCCAAGATTTTGAATAGAAGTTAATATTATAAATCTTGCTCATACATAATGCAAGAATCAGTAATGAACAAAACTTTTTGGACACTAAAAATAAATGCATTGCAATAGTTTTTACTGAGTTTTTAATAATTTCTATGTTTTATTTTTAATTTAAAAATAATTTCAAAATTACAGAAAATGTATGGGAGTACTACAAATGATTCCTACATGAAAATTTATTAATTCACCAGTTGGTAACATTTGTGTGTGTGTGTGTGTGTGTGTACATAATCACATAATGATATTTCAGTCAAGGAAAGACCACATATACAAGAGTGGTCCCATAAGACTAATGAAGTTGAAAAATTCTTATTGCCTAGTGATGTCTTAACTGTCTAAAGTCATAGCACAAAGCATTACTCACGTGTTTGTAGTGATGCTGGTGTAAACAAACCTGCTCTGTCAGTTATACAAAAGTATAGCACATGCAATTCTGTGAAGTACATAGTATTTTATTTGATCATGGTAATACATGACTATGTATTTATACTACATTATACTTTCTATTATTATTTTAGAGTGTACTTTTTATAGTTATTTTTTTTAAGTCTGCTGTCAGTATGCCATGTTATGCAGGTAGAATTTTATACATCTCCTGTTTACTGCATCTCTTAAATGCATCAGTTTTTTTTTTTTTTTTTTAGCTTGATTGGCTATTGTTTTATAAATTTAGTGTAGCCTAAGTGTGCAATATATATAAAGTTTACAATAGTGTACAATAATGTCCTAGGACTTTACATTCACTCACTACTCACTCACCAACTCACCTAGAGCAACTTCCAGGCCTGAAAGCTGTGTTCATAAATAAGTGAGTGCCCTACACAAGTGTACCATTTTTCATCATTTTTACTATGTCTCTTCTATGTTTATATACACAAGTACCATTGTGTTAAAGTTACCTTCAATATTCAGTAGAGTAATAAGCTGATAGTTTCATAGTCTAGGAGCAATAGGCTATACGATATAGCTTAGGTGTGTGTTGTAGTAGGCTGTTATCATCTAGGTGTGTGTAAGTGCACTCTATGATGTTCACACAACAAAATTGCCTAATGCCAAATTCCTCAAAACATCTCTATCTTTAACTGACACATGACTGTTACATCATGAGTCCAAAAGAAATTGAGAATAGCAAATAACCTAAGAAAGAAAGCTCATTCTAAGCAGTTAATTTCATTCACAGAAAAATATCTGTTATGTTGTGAATGCACACATCACATACACACATATATGTACAATATACAAATAACAAATAGAATAGCCAGCAGATGAAATGAGAAGGCATATAACAAGAAGGTTAAAAAATACCAATAAAAAAGTGATGGTATAGAAAGAAGTGAACAAATAGTGCTGAATAATAGGACACCATTTACAGTTAATCCTATTATATTGTGAAATTGACTCTAAGCAGTAAATGTTGACTGTTTTGTCATCAACATAATATAAATTCTAGGCTACATGCTAGAATCTTTGTAGTTTGAGATAGATGGCACCAGACCTGCCCGGAGCCATTGTCACAGTTTGCAGATCAGATGCAGTACTTCCACATTTTCAACATACCATGAGAAAATCTGACCTGTCACATTTTTGCAAACCTTGCTTCATCGCATATAATATAAAATGTTAAGTGACAAGTCAGGATGATTTCCTCAACAAATTACTATAAAATGGCTAAGGTCAGTGTAATATTGATGATCATAAAACTATGATTTGAGATTAACCTTGGATATGTAATTATATTTGTTTTATTCTGCTGAATTTGTACAATAAATATTTAGAAAAAATTGCAGATTCAGATTAAATGATAAAGACTAAAGTTTAGTTAATAAATATTTCAGAGAAAGTCTACATTAGAATATTTTTAAAAGAAATGCAGTCCTGGTCCTGGCTGGTGTGGCTCAGTGGATTGAGCACCAGCTTGCAAACCCAAGGATCACTGGTTCAATTCCCAGTCAGGGCTCATACCCAGGTTGCAAGCCAGGTCCCCAGATGGAGGCAGGTGAAAGGTAACCATACATTGATGTTTCTCTCTCCTTCTATCTCCCTTCATCCCTCCCTCAAAATAATTAATAAAATCTTAAAAAAGAAAAAAAAATGCAGTCTTGTTACATTCTTCTACATATTTAGGCTAGTAGTCAATAAGTAATTTATAGTAAATATCAGGGCTTCCCTAATGAAAAGATTCAATAAACTATTTAAATCATAATTTTATTTTATTCATAAGATAATCATAAGCATTTAAAAATAGCAGTTAAAATTTTTCTTTTATTCCCATCTCTACTCTGCTGACTCCACAATCTGATGGTTAATGGTGACTTCATAAGCAAATTGTTTTATTTTCCCAGGAAGAACATGATTAACAAAGGGGTTAGAAGAAGAGAAAACACTGTGCTCAACAGAATTTTGCATACACAGACTAGGTACTTTATAAATATTTCCTTGTTGATCTGAATATAGAAAAATATACAATTGATAAACTCAATAAATTACTCCAGAGTAAAGACATCCCAGCAGTCACAATTCAGATCAAGAAACATTGTTATTGGCAGCTTGGAAATGTTTCAATAGACCCCTGCAGTGACTGCCCCCTCTTTTCTCCACAGATAAACACTATTTTCATTTATAACCCTATAGTTTATTCAGTTTTATAACCATAACACCTCACACACGGTAGGCAACAAACGTTTATTCTAAAATCATAATTTAAGTTTACATGTTTTGGAATTTATATAAATGCAATAGTTCAGTGTGCAAGTTGATTCCATATATGTGTGTATATACTATATTTATATAGAAATATAGTCCAAATATATATAGCAAATGTATATATATGTGTGTGTATAGCCTGTCCAAAAGGTATCCAGCCATGTAATATAAAAAAGACATTTATTTTTTATTTTTTATTGTTGTTCAATTACAATTATCCTAATTTTTCCCTTTTTGCTCACCCCTGCCCTGCCCACCCCTCTCCCCCACTCCCACAATCAATCCCCACCCTGTTGTTCATATTCATGTTGTTCCTTGATTAGATCCTTCCTCTTCCCCCATTATTCCCCACCCCCCTCCCCTCTGGTTGCTGTCAGTTTGTTCCTCATTTCCACATCTCTGGTTCAATTTTGCTCATTTGTTCAGTTCATTTGGTTCTACTTATCAGTGAGATTATATGGTATTTGTTATCTTTCCTCACCTGGTTTATTTCACTTAGCATAATACTCTCCATGTCCATCCATGCTGTCAAGAAGGGTAAAAGTTCCTTCTTTCTTTCTGCTGTGTAGTACTCCATTGTGTAAATGTACCATAGTTTTGTTTTTTGTTTTTTTTTAAGATTTTATTTATTATTTTTAGAGAGAGGGGGAGGGAGAGAGGGAGAGAGACTTCTATGTATGGTTGCCTTTCACCTGCCTCCAGCTACATTGTACTATAGTTTTTTGATCCACTCATTTACTGATGGGCACTTAGGTTGTTTCTAGTATTTGTCTAATGTAAATAATGTTGCTATAACTAGTGGAGTGCATAAGCTCTTTTGAATTGGTATTTCAGTATTAGGGTTATTGAAGAAGATACAGGATACAAGAAACACTGTGCAAATGACAATTATGCCTCAGTCCCCTTCAAAGTAGGCACCTAGGGACCTCACACAGTTCTCTCAATCCGCTGACCCATCACTTTTTCCTGAATATCATCTATGATCTAAAACATTTTCCCTTTCCTTTTTTTAAATATATATATTTTTAGATTTTATTGATTTTTAAAAAAGATCTCATTAATTATTTTTAGAGAGAGAGGGAGAGAGACATCCATGTATGGTTGCCTTCATCTGCCTCTAGCCTCAGACCTGGCTTGCAACCTGGTTATGTTCCCTGGTTGGGAATAGAACCAGCGACCTTTGGGTTTGTAGGCTGGTGCCTTATCCACTGTGCCACCAGCCAGGGCCTAAAACATTTTCCCTTTCAAAGGTGAGTTTAGTTTTGGGGAAAGCCAAAAGTTGCAAGGCACCAAATCTGGGCTGTAGTGGGGCTGAGTTACCTCAGTGATTTGATGTTTTGCCAAAAAAATCTTCATGAGACATGATGCATGAGTGGGCCAATTGTTACAATGAAGCTGCCCAACCACTAGTTATCCATAGCTGTGGCCTTCTGAATCATCCACATAGTTTCTGCCAAGGAATGTTCAAGCTTAATGCAAAATTTGATGCAGGTTTATTGCTCTACGTACTCAGTCATTTTGAATGTGACAGCCACACAGTACACATGCTCACTCAATGGGGTCTATAGCCCCTCACTGACCAGTACGGTGAAGTTGCTATTGTCCACTCATATGCATTTCAGTCCACTATCCTTGGCTGCCAAGTTGCACAAACCATTCTCATTATATGAACAATGGCTGGACTTTTTCTGGACAGACCGTGTGTGTGTGTGTGTGTATGTGTGTGTAAACAGTTTTTGATTCATAACAAATTGAGTGAAAGGTACAGAGATTTCCCATATGTCTTCTGCTCCCACACATGAGTAGCTTTCCCTGTTATCAACATCGCTGAGCAGAGCATATGTTTGTTACAACTGATGAACTACACTGGCACATTGTCTCTCAAGTCCATTGTTTACATTGGATTCATTCTTAATGTTGTACATTTTATGTGTCTGGATAAATGTATAGTGACATGTATCTATCATTATAGTGTCACACAGAGTATTTTTCTGCCAGAAAAAATTCTCTGTGCTTTGCCTGTTCCCCCTGCTTCAAACACTGGTAAGCACCGATCTGATCTTTTTACTATCTCAATACTTTCTATCTTTTTTTTTTAAAGATTTTATTCATTATTTTCAGAGATAAGGGCAGAGAGGGAAAAAGGGAGAGAAACGTCAATGTATGGTTGCCTTTCATCTGCCTCCAGCTAAGGAGCTGGCTGGATACCTGGCTTGTAACCTGGTTAAGTGCCCTGACTGGGGAATTGAACCAGCGACCTTTGGGTTTTCAGGCCAGCACCCATTCACTGAGCCACCAGGCAGGGCTCAATATTTTTTCTTATTCCAGACTGTCATAGGGTTGGACTCACAACGTATGGAGTCTTTCAGATTGATTTCTTTCACTTATCAATATAGGGTAGAGCAAAAGCAGGTTTATAGTTTTTGAAATAGAGTTTATTCTTATATGATTATTTATAATCATATCATTTTTCATACAAACAACTGGAAACATAATTTTGCCCTACCCTGTGTACATTTAAGATTTTTCCATGTTTTTCTGTGACTTGATAATTCATTCTTATTTTTTAATTTTAATGTTATTCCATTGTCTAGATGTAGCATAGACAGTTTACCTCCTAAAAGACAAGTTGTTTGCTTCTAAATTTTGATAATTATAAATAAAGCTTTTAAAAATATCTGCATGTACTAAACACTTTTTTAAAGATAGTAAACTCTGTCTCTAGTATAATTATTCCTAACCATGAATCAAGTTTATAATTAATGAAAGTAGATAAAATACAGAGAAAAGAGGACTCATTGGGTTAATTGGGTAAGAAAGTCATATAATGACATCATATAGTTTTAATTTTCAGTGATCTCTGTGCAAAGTAGTTATGAGTCATATGAACTAATATGATGAGCTAAAGAGCAAGATATCTATTGATTGGTGTAAAATACTTTTCTAAGATATGACTCATTACTCAAGGGTCCAAGAGGACATTTAAATTAGGCATTTATTTACAGAGTCTACTATCGTGGCACTAAATTTCATAATGACAACTTTAAGACCAAACAATGTTTTGCAGCCTAGAGCAATAGGAGGATTTTGTTTCATTTGAGAACAATGGCTTCTAGCTGTGTTAAGTCTTTTTATATTAAGCTGTAGATGCCTTATCTAATGATAATATATACAACAGTATTTTTGTTAAGTGCCAGCTGATCTTTTGTTGCAGAAAGAAGAAAGAAAATGAATTTTTAAGTTGCATGAATTCCCCTGTGATATTCTTTTGCAAACTTAAATAAATCATGTTCCTGTAGTTATGTAAATCATGTTACTTTCTTCTGCTCTTCTTTCTAAAGCTAAGGTTACTAAAATTATGTTGTGGCAGACCATGGAGAATTAAATCTGATAGCAAATGCTGGTGGAACCAGGAATTATTAAAGCAGACAGTGTGTTGAAAGACAAAAGTAGTGTATGTTGCGATACCAAAAGGAGCTTAATTATTTGGTTATGCTGTTTCAACCTTCACTGTTGACTTCTCGGGACTAATTAATGCATTGAAGAGGCCATGCCAAAGAATAAAATCATTATTTAAAAAAAAATATTATTTTTGCCATTTAAATGGTATCTTTCTTGAAAACAGAAAATGGATGAGATAACCAAAATGAAGTAATTAAACTAGCTGGGATCTGGTCTTTGGCCAACACCAATGATTCTCAAACCGAGCTGCATAGCAAATACACCAGGGGAGCTTGAACAATTCAAATTGGGTTCAATGCACAGATATTTTTATTTTATTGGGCAACTGTGGCCTTGGCTTTCTAATTGTAACATGCAGCCTGGATGGAGAACTACTGACCTAATCAGGAAGCAAATCAGAAAGGAAGATGGAATTTGAAAAGTCAGAATAGACTCAGTTAAAATCTCAGACATAAGTATGATTTATGAGGATTAATAAAACCTAATGAGCCTCTAAAACAGAGCTGTTATGAGAATAAAATAAAATAATTCATGTGAAAACTAGTGGCACAGCATTTGGCATGTAATTGGCATTAATAAATATTATTTTTTAATTCTCTCTTGGCAAACTCCTCTGCACCCTAGCCCTTTAAAACATAGGGGACCAAATATAATAGCCACTGATTACTGCATATGTGGTTCATCTGTTTTCTTTATATTCTAGTTCTGGTTGGAAGAACATTGCTGGGTAATATGGGGGATAAAGAAGTTAATAAGCATATTACTCTATTTTCCCCACCCCAGTATCTGATTAGCTGCTTTCTGTTCATCATGTAGGTCTCTGTTTTGAATGTTTTGTCCTCTGGGAAGGATTTTCTAACTGCTCCCCAACCCCAGCCTAGATCTGATTCCACTGCAAAGCAACCTCCATGACGTTGACAATGAATCTATATAATTTACTGCTATATCTCTGTCATGTCAGGGTGACCGTAGCCAGGATACCTGCCTCCACACTCATGTATTTTCATTTCACTAGGTCACCCTTATCTAAGAGAATTCTTTCTGCATAAGCATTATACACCTCAGATTGGCCACCTGCCACTTTTGTTAACTTCATGTATATATGGGTCCCTGCTGTTCAGGTGACACGGATAGCTTTGTCTCCCATGTCTACGCATTCTCCTGATGCTGCAAGATGATACTGAAGCTGGATGATCCTTTGGTCCCTGTTCTCACTTGCCACCATGAGAATTGAAAGGCACATTTAGTTGCTGTTCTTACCCACTGCCACAAGAAGGAACTTTATGAATTCCCTTTCCAATGTTCCACTGTCATTTTTAGGTCTCCCCGAATCCAAAGTAGACCTACCTTCTGTAGCAGTTGAACTGCACTGCTACAATCTCCCAGGGTACTCAATATACACTTATTAACTGTAACTGGGTAAATAAATGAAGGAGCTTAAAATAAAATAATATTGTAACAGCTAGAAATAAGGTAGTGTTCATCTGAGTGTCAAATAGGTGGTTGTAATATTAACATAATTTTTAAAAATGTTTAAAGTGCTTTTACAAGAATAATTTGGTTTAATCCTTTGATTTATTTTTTCTCCATGTATGCTCTCAAAACAGTGCCTTTGCTCTTTTTGAATCCACCTTCTTCTAGTCAAGTAAGATAGGGGAAAAATAAGTCAACCATACAGTATTAGTTCAGCACTAGTAAATGCCCCAAAATAAAGGCCGTAAGAGGAAATGTTTGAGCTGTGTGTGTGTTAGGAAACTAACACCAGACCTGAGATTTTAGAGTCAACAGTGAGCCAGCCATGGAAAGATCTGAGGGTTGCTGTTTTATGAACAGTGAGAAGCTCATATAACCACATAAAGAGCAAGGGGGAAGAGTGGAAAATAAAAGTAGAGGATAGTCAAGGACCAGTTCATTTAGAGCTTGGTGAAAAGTTTGATTTTTATTCTAAATATGATGGGAAATCATTGGCATATTAAAGATGTTAGAGCCTGGAAAGTTTATATTTAACCCCATAAGGTTTATATTAAAAAAAAAAAAATCTTAACTGGCATGTGGAAAAGGGAGTTTGAGCACTTGTAGGAGCACCAGAGTGGAAATACTGCTGTTGTCCAAGCAAGACATGATGGCAAATCACCCTAAGGAGCAGCGGCTAAGATGGAAAGGTAAAAGGGAAGAATATGTTTTGGAACTGTAGCAGGCAGTACTTAATACATTGGTTTTGGGGTAGAGTATTATCAGTTGAATGTGTGAACAGGGCAGCTCCACCTCAAAACACAGACTTTGCTGATTGGAACATGTAGGGCCTAGGTCCTACACAGGGCTCAGGAGGTGATTCTTAGTCCTCCTGAGTACAGGTTCGGCTGTGGTTGCCAGGAACTAATTTCCAGAGATTAAGGATCTCAACCATCTTTTACAGGAAGATTAGGGTTTGGAAAGTTGCATGCAAATGCATGAAGATAGAGAAGAAAACAACCTGAAAAAGTCTGAGAGACTGTGAGTGGATTAGTTTCTGGAGATGAAGGGAAAAGACATGTATGGAAAACAATTCTGGGCTCATTTTGTAGAGAAACATGAGTGTCACACCAGAGTCCATGCTTTTTAGATTTATGGAACAAAGAATGTTTTTGTTTATTTGTTTGTTTTTTTGAGAGGATCCAGTGAAAACACACCAGGGGGACTGATTTAGTAGTGTTCACGTAATGGCCTAAAGCAGGGTTGCAAGGATCAGGGTGGAGCTGAAAAGCAAGGAGACTAGGTAAATACCATTCAAACAGAATTATCATCCAATAATTTATTCACTTGTTCAGTTAACAACCATTCACTGAGCATCTGCTGTATGCTAAAACCCTATGATTACCAAGCTTCTGTTCTTATCTAAAAGTAGAACCCAGTATGATTGGGGAAAGGTATAGCTTGATGAACACTCCCACAGAGAGGATGAAGTAAAATCTCTTAAATTCCCAAAGGAAATGTTTGGAAAAGCAGCTTGCTTTTAATATTCTAATTCTGTGATGTTATGATTCATACCTCTAAGGTATGTTTGTGCTCCTTACAAAGCATGGATTTTAGATACCTTTAATACTGTCCTGCAAATTAATTGTGTATTTTACATGCTCACAAATCTGTCTTTGAAGGCCATCAAACTAATGGCTATTTAAGTCAGATAATGTAATTTAAACCAAACTATTATTTTATATTAGTATACTGCCTTCCATGCACCTTAAATACAGCTATGTTTTACAGAGACAAATTAGTTGTTATAAAACTAAAAGATACCACTTACTAAGTCATATTTAACTTATGCAAAAACCATTATACTAAAATACAAGTCAATTTCATACCTAAAATGACATGATATCTGGTATGGATATTTGTAAAATGGGACTTTTGAAGGTAATGTATGAAATCCCTGCCTAACTATATTTGACCCTATAATCCTTGATAAAAAGGGGGAAAAAATGACATAGGAAACATAATAAGGGAAAGATTGGGTATAGTCTAAGAATTTGAAAACAAGGTAAAAATACCTTATTTTCCAGTCTGAACACTGAAGGAAGATTTACAAAATTCTAATTTAAAAAGCAGCACACTAGGAGATGAGGGACCAAGGTACTGCCAACCACCAAGTAGGTAGATTGGCTCTAGCTTCTTGTTTCGAGACAAAATATTTTAATTTCAAGATTGGGGAACTCTTTGCCTGAACACTGCCTAATTTTATGTAAATGTCAATGCAAAAAGGAGAAAAATGCTTGAAATCAATTAGATATCACATAATCAGGAATTTTAAGAAGTGAGTTTTACTTTACTCTAGAATGTTATCACATGATAGAAAGAAAACTAAATATTCCTGATAAAATCACCTATCAGTATTTACATATGAGAGAAAATTGCTAGTTAATTCCAAATATTGATCATTTTGCTATGAATTTTTCTCAGAGTCTCTGTGTTTTTTTTTTTCCCTGTGTTTATTTGAACATTTTTGCTTCAAAATCATTACAATTAAGCAATAGTTATTTGTTCTTAAGGTCATCCTAGGAGAGTACAATATAACTCTCCTTTTTTGTTACTTACATGAGGTAGGTACATTTTTTCAGAGATGAAAGCTGTCTGATAAATTCACTATACAGACCTAAACAGGCTTAGGTGTTAGCTACGATATGGGGTTTAGGAGTTAACTGCCAAAGAGTATTTTCTTTACACGGTGTTTTTTGAAACCTACACTCTGTTTGCAAAGTAATACTTGTATTAGGAAACATGCTGATTATACCACATTTTCTCCTAGAGAACTTTAGAAACTTTCTAGAAAATTTGAAAGATATGCTTATGATTCTTGTCCAAATAACTCATTAATAAAGTAAATTATTGACTATAAGTTCACATGTTTGCATTAAAACAAGTAAAATTACATTGTTCCGATACAAAATTCCTTATTAAAGACTGTATTAATTAATGAGCAGTGTCACAATAGGAAAAAAAAAGAGCATTTAATCAAGATGTAGCATGGCTCTACGGCTCATTTAGCAAGCAATTACTTCTGTTTCACAGAAAACCAGCAGGCTGTAACTGAAGTCAATTTCCAGGTGAGACAAAGCAAATGCCATTGATGTCTTGCTTTAAACGTGGACAAAGTTAACTAATCAAAATCAATATAATGCATGACTACAAGATATATATAAATTTTTTAAGTAATTAAATTACTTTTAAATAAACTTGAGGAAAGATCTTAAAGTAGTACCCTGTAGTCAATTAATAAGCATAATTTAGTCACATCTCTTTAATAACAAAGGATATTAAAATGTAAAAGTGTATGTTTTACAGGATTATTAAGGTTTTTCAGTTAGTCAGTGAGAATTTTGATATCCATGTAGGATATCATAGTGCATTAAATTGTCCATTTGATAAAATGCCATGTAAAAATGAATTAATAGACACCATTCTAATTTAATTGACCCTATTTCCTATGATCTTACAAAACAGTAAAACAATTGAGTAAAATTGTTGGCTCAGAGATATTAATAGATATTAACAAAGCCTATGTAACAATGAGGATAACATTTTTTTGAAAAATAAATAAATGAACCCATAGATAAACAGTTAGTCTTTGACTTCTAATGACATCTACTTTTATTCTTTGGTTTTGGTTAATAAAAGTTAGTAAGTATATTTTCTGATTTAACCTGTGTTTCTGCAACTATTATATATGACCTTATGATGAACATAGGTGATACACAAAAGTACAGAGTTAATAGCATCCAACTCTACCTGAAGGGATTAAGAGGCTTTGAAGTGAAGTAATAATTGAACTAGATTTCAAGAAGTTAACTTACATACTATATATATATATATATATATATATATATATATATATATATATGGTTAGGTTTAGGGTTAGAAGATATATAATATATATATATATTATGTATATGTATATATGTACATATATATGTATATATGTATATATGTGTATATATGTGTGTATATATATACAGTGAGAAATTCTGTGTATATGTATATATGTACACACACATATACACTGGGTGAGAAGTACAAAACCTCCTTACTCTAAGCTCTTAAATTCTGATAACCATTTCAGAAAAAGTTAAAATGGTTTTTAATAATTCTTTTTTTTTTTTTTAATTTTATTGTTGTTGTATTACATCCATCCCCTTTTTGCTCCCTTCTGTCCCCCTCCCAACCCACCCATTCAGTTTTTAATAATTCTATCTTACTAATTTTATAGTTAACCTTTCACATATTTAGTAATTAAACTTTTAGACATTTTTTTGTTAATCATAGGAAATACTTCTCACTTTTAATTTTATCCCTATTCCTTTTGTAACCTAATCAACAGGCAGTGTTTGAACCTGCTATGTGTACAATGCTCTAGAAAGCATTAGGACTGTAAGATAAATTTGATGTGTTGGTTCCTTCCTCATTTATCCATTGAAAAAATATGATTTAAGCACCTACTATGCTTGGAACTATGTATGGTTGGCACTGAGAGTTTTAAAATGAGGAAAAGTTACTCTAATAAACATAAAAGTGCAATTGGGGCAAGTACCATTTGGGGAGAGATATATGGGGCAATAAGGGAAAATACAAGAGTGGATTGACTTCACCAAAGATGTGAGGAAGGCCTTTCAAGAGCATTTGACACACGAGCAAAAATACAAAGGTTGCCTAGTAATTAAGTTGGTGCAAAGAGGTGTGTGAGGGATGAGAAAGAGCATTTTAGGAAGAGGAAAAATCACATGCAAAAGTGAAGACTTCTTAGGATAAGAGCAAGTATGATGAGTGAAAGAGTGGGGTGAGCCAGACTTTTCTAAATGCATAATACAAATTATGGAGTTTTGACTTACTTTCAAGGAAAGGAGAAGCCATTCAAATGCTTTAAGCAAAGAAGTGAATGTATTAAATTTGTGTTGGAAAAGATGATTCTGGATGCAAGATAATTCTGGAGAACTTACCGATAGAAGCCCCAATGAGAATTGGCTCGTAAGATGAAAGATCTGAAGAGAGAGAATTAATAGAACAAATTCCATTGAAAAGAAATATGGTGGTGGAGGTGGGGGTGGGATGGAAGATGAATTCATTGTAAAGATGGAGCCATTACAAAGTATAGACTTGTCTTTGGATCAATTTACCCCAAATCTTTAAAGAAAAAGGATAGGAAGAAAGAATGAGTCTAATTAGAAATGACTTGTGGAGAGCATGGAGATTTTAAGAATATTTATGACTCATTGTAAAGATCATGATATTATTGGCAGGAGGAATGCATTTGTGGGGTGGCTTACTGGGCCTGAGTAGTAATTTGTGTATCATGGATATTTTTAAACAGTAAAAATAGATATTTTTAAACAGTAAAAATGCTTATTTTCTTAAACTCGTGTGTGTGTGTATCCTTTTTTAACATGAATATCTTGGGTATTAAAAGGGTAGCTATGCATTGACTGATATCTTTTTCTTGGAACAAATACTTGATTAGGTACTTACTAATTTAAACTTATCTTGATAAAATTATATTACTTAGAAAATGTCAGACTCGTTCTATGAGGCCAATATTATTCTAATCCCCAAACCAGGGCAAGACACAACTAAGAAAGAAAGCTACAGGCCAATATCTCTAATGAACATAGATGCTAAAATTCTCAACAAAATATTGGCCAATCGGATTCAGCAGTATATTACAAAGATCATACACCATGATCAAGTGGGCTTCATCCCAGGGATGCAAGGATG
>PVIW01011773.1:22696-35773 GCA_004026585.1 Noctilio leporinus | reverse complement strand
GGGGGTTGGGGGGAGGGGGAAGGCAGAGGCAAGGAAGGAGAGCAGCTTAGATAAGAACCTAGTATAAAAGAACCGTGGACATGGACAACAGGTTGGATTGACTTTGGGTGGAATGGATGGGTGTGGAGGGGGACAGAGGGGAGCAAAAAGAGGATGGATGTAATACAACAACAATAAAATTTTTCTAAAAAATGATAGACCTGGGCCCTGGCTGGTGGCTCAGTGAATGGGTGTCAGCCTGTGAACCCAAAGGTCACTGGTTTGATTCCCAGTGAGTGTACATAACCAGGTTGCAAGCCAAGTCTCCAGCCAGATCCATAGCTGGAAGTATGTGAAAGGCAACCATACATTGATGTTTCTATCCCTCTCTGCCTCTTTTTCTTCCTCTCCCTCTAAAAATAATAAATAAAAACTTTTAAATAAATAAATAAAAATGATAGATCTGAAATATTCAAGAAAAGGCATAATTAATTTACATGGTCCCATAGTAGTTGGGGTGACAGAATTCAATCATTTTACTTAAGGAAAAGATCAATAAACTTTAGTCTATATGAAAAGCAGAGAGAGAATAGCCTTGAAAAAAATTAGTAGTGCCTTGGAGACCTGTGGGACAATGACAAAAAGATCCAACATGCATATCATTGAAGTCCTGGAGGGCAAGAAAGAAAAGAGTTGGGCTGAAAGAGTATTTGAAGAAATAATGGCTCGCATATCTCAAATTTGGCAAAAAGACACAAACCTAGAGATATGAGAATTTATATGGTCCTTAAACAGGCTAAACACAAAGAAATTCTTGCAGGACTCATCATAATTAAATATCTAAATACTCAAACAAAAGAGCCTAACAACAGTGGATTTCTCATATGAAACTGTATAGGCCAGAAAGAAGTAACTGAATTTCAATATATATATATTTTTTTAAACAGCAAGGATGATTAACTATCACTAAATATGTAGATAAACCTCTTACCTAGAAGCAAACTAGATCGAGTTTCAGCATGAAAAGTAGCTTTACATATCACTGCTGAGGTTCCACTGGAGGCATCTCTCTCAGAGATCTCGTGGGTCTTCTCTAAGTGAATTTCATAAAGATACAGTCTACATATGCAGTCCTGAAAAGGCTTTCCAAATTTGAGCAAAATCAATCCAATTATTTCTACTATATGTAGTACCATCCAAGAGAAACAGAATTTTATTTATATAGATTAATAAGATGAGCAATTTCTAGTTTGGTGTTTCATGCATTTTGTAGCTGCATGCTCAATTTTCAGTGTTGTATGAAAATCTTAAACTCAGTCTTACCATGCATTGCCTCTAAATTAAAAAATAAATAAATAAAAGGACAGTCACACTGGAAATGTACACAGAATTTATTTTTGTGGATATACATCAAATATAGTTTTCAGACTTCTTAAAGATTAGAAACTCCACTGAAAGACTGAAAATACTCATGATTTAAATGGTAGGAAACTAGTAGGAAAGACGGGGGATTAAAAGACTGCTGATTATGTAGCTTCTTAAAAAGTTCTTGCAAATATTTGATATTGGCATTTCATTTTATTTAAAATATTTTGTTTCATACATACAAAAATTCTTTTGAAATGATTACTAGGCAGTCTTTTAAATACTATAGATAGTCTTTTAAATGTGTTGGGAATTCCTATTTTGCCTCTGATAGGAGATCCTCATTGAAATGTAACTCAAAAATGGATTTTCTTATCATTCATGAAAAAGTGCAAACTTAATCTAGTTTCAATTTCTTTATCTCAATACCTTTTTAATTGACACCTTGCCTTACCTAATGAAAAAGCACCTACTCCACAATCTCAACTATTAGAATCTTATTTTGGCCTTGTCAGGACAAACTGACAGCAAGTTGAAACCTAAATACTGATAGTTGAAAATCCTCTAATCCAAAGCCAGTAAAAGTCTTCAGCTCCCTGACTGAATATATATCTATTATTCTTTATTCCTAACTTCAAGAGGATTTAGAATGGCAGATAACAAGATTCAAGAAGCCTTAATGCACTTTAATTCAAGCTTTAAAAGTATTAGGTACTGCGATTTTTTTCTCTAAAATATATTTAAATGTAGAAAAGGTGCTAAAGGTAAGTTATACAGACTATTAAAGCATGTTGTTTACTAGCTTTTTAAAGGGAATTCAATTTGCCCATCATCCCTGAAGAAATATGAGCCCAAAACTATGATCTAGCATATCAAAATCCCAGACCCAAAAGAGTATATACTCAAAATACAGAGCATATCCACTGAGATAGAGCAGATTACAGCTCTACAACAGCCAAAAGCAAAGTCCTCAAATAAATCCCCAAGTTCCTGAAATGCCAATCCTAGTTTGTCCAATAGGATAAAATTGGGATACTGGTAGTGGAATCAGAGTTCTTCTGGTGATCAGATAACTTATTACATAATATACTACTCACCTAGATAATGCAATATCATGCATATATTGAAAATTAGGTCCCCATCGTATATACAAAGGTGGAAAGTGCTTACTCTATATTAATAAGGAAAATGGAATAGGAAATTGGATTTCTAACATCATCCAGATATTTTATATTAAGTCTCTTGCTTTGGTTTATTGATATATGTTAAATAATATCCAAATATCTGTATGTAAATGTAAAACCTGGTAGTAAGTAACAGCTGAGTTTTTATCAGTTTCCTCTATTGACCTGTTTTATATTCATTGAGCCTATCTAATACTATTCTTGCTTCTAGGAAGTTGATTTGCCTTCAGCCACTTAAGAAGACACACAAGTTACAAGTGACACCACAAAAATTGAGGACTAGGAGGCCTCAGCCTCCATCCCCTCCCCAAAAGATAAAATATTAGGCAACCATCTAAAAACAAAACTAGTTCTAGAAAAACTCTGGAGTCCACTTAAGAAATATCAGGTAACCACCAAAGAACCCAAATAGCCACAGCATCTTCAGAAAGAAAAACAAGGAGTTGGGGGCAAGATGGGAGAGGAGAGGTAGAGCTACACCAATCTCTTCCCAGGTCCCATCTGGAATTACAACTTAATTGTGAAAAAATCAGCTGGAATTATAAAGAGAACACCGGCTGGAATGAAGACTCATAACCCCGGAGAGAACAGAGGAGGACACTTCATCACAACATGACTGGTAGGAATCATAGAAATGTGAGAGGGCTGGCTGGGTTCCCACCAGAGGCAGCAGCAGAAGGGACAGAGCCAGGGACTCCACCTGAGAAGGGTGGGTTCTGGTCCCCTAGCTCAGTGTTCCAGCCTACAGCAACATGGCAGAGAGTATAGCAGCATACAACTGAGGAGGGCAGACAGCTGTAGAGTTTACTAGCCTAAAAGAGTGCTGGAGACAGAGAACTACCAGGGTGACCACAATGAAAATACCTTGGCACCGACCTACCCTGGGCTCCAGCTGAGGGAGGGCAGAGAGGATTGAAGACATGTGGACAGAGTTTGTGGCAGTGGCTTGGAGGAGAGAAATGGGGAAACAGCTGTGAGGATCCCAGTGCTGACTCCGCCCATACATTAGGCTGACTGTGCTGAGCCAAGTGGCTTCTATATGAGGGGTCCTCATAGCCCCACCCACTGTAAGCAATCTTCCCTGCCCAGCTGGTCCTGAGCCTGGCACTGGATTATAATTATTTGACTTATATATAAATAAACCTCTCTTGCCCTGCCCTGTCTGAGCATAAATACAATAGTTGGCACTTGAAGAGATATCTCTTGCCCAGTAGCACATGGGCTTTGCAGCTGATTACAAACTCCCTGACTTACAGCTGTATCAGTCAGTCAGCCCTGCACAGCAACGTGTAAGCCTGGTGGCTGATTGTGGATTCATTGGTTCACAACTAAGTTGGTTTGTCCCACCTAGTGACCCCTGGGCCTGGCAGCTGATGATAAATTCATTGGATTACAATTGAATCTTCAGTCAAGCCCAGTGACCCCTTAGCCTGGCAGTTGATCACAGATTGATTGGATTACAATAGAACCTTGCTGTCTAGCCCAGCAGCACCTGAGCCTGGTGGCAGATCACAGATTCATTGGATTACAATTGGATCTTGCTGCCCAGCTCAGTGGAACCTGAGTCTGGAGACTGATCACAGATTGAGTGATTTACATCTGAATCTGTCCCACCAAGCTGCATCTGAGTTGGCCGGATAATCCGTTGGATTACAAATTAACCTCCCTGTCTTGCCGGGCAGGGCCTGAGCTTGGTAGCTCATTTATTAACTTACAACTGAATTGGTCTGTCTTCCCAAGCTTTGGCAGTCTCACAGACCAATAGGATTACAACTAAATCAATCCTTCCAGCCTAGTAGTTCCTTAGCCTGGCAGCTAATCACAGTCTGAATGGATTACAACAAAATCTAAACATGGGGAGAAAAAGAAATAATCCATAATCAAAGAAAAAGGAGTAATGCCCAGAAAGATCACTAAATGAAACAGAGGCAAGCAAACTATCAGATATGGAATTCAAAACAATGATGGTAGAGAAGCTCAATGAGCTCAGCCAGCTCAAAGAAAACTACAAAGAGCTCCAGGGGAACTACAAAGAGCTACAGGGAAGCTACAAGGAACTTACAGAGAACTAAAGCAGCATTAAAAAGGCCATAGAAAGTATTAGTAAGAGCCAGAAGGAAATTAATACAATTTCTGAATTGAAAAATACAGTAGAAGGAATCAACAGCAGGCTAGAGGAAGCAGAGGATCAGTTCAAGTGAGCTGGAGGACAGTGTAGAAAAATAGTCCAAGACAGTGCAACAGATGAAAAAAGGCTGAACATGAATGAAGGAGTTTTAAGAGAGCTGCAGGACAACATGAAACTCAATAATATCCATATCATAGGGATACCAGGAGGAGAAAAGAAACAAGGAATGGAAAACCTGTTAAAAAAAGTAATGAGAGAAAAGTTCCCAAACATGATGAGTGAAAACATCACTGAAGTTCAGGAAGCACAGAGAGTCCCACTGAAGAAGAATCCAAACAGATCTACTCCAAGACTGATCATAATTAAAATGGCAAATTTCAAAGACAAAGAGAGAATCCTAAAACCATCAAGAGAGAAAGAGCAAATAATCTATAAGGTTATCAAATGATTATTCAACAGAAACAATAAAAGCGAGAAGGGAATGGCAAAAATATTACAAGTGAAGAGAAACAAAGGCCTGCAACCAAAAACATTCTACCAAACAAGGCTCCCATTCAACATAGAAGGAGAAATAAGGAGATACAGGCAAAAGAAGACTAAAAGAAGACATCTCTACCAAACCAGCATTGCAAGAAATGCAAAAGGGTCTGTGTTTAAAAAATGAAGAAACAGAGAGAGACAGAGAGGAGAACAGGTACAAAGTGGAAAATGGCAATAAATAAGTATCAATCAATAATAACCTTAAACATAAATGGATTAAATGCTCTAATCAAAAGAAATAAGTTAGCTGAATGGATAAGAAAACATGACCCACATACATGCTGTCTTCAAGAGACCCACCTCAGAACAAAAGATCAACACACATTGAAAGTGAAGGGATGGTAAAATATAGATCAAGCAAATAGACATGAAAAAAAGACAGGAGTACCAATACTTATTTCAGACAAAATAGATTTTACAATGAAGACCATAAAAAGAGACAAAGAAGGACATTTCATAATACCTAAGGGAACAATCCATCAAGAAGGAAAACCTCTGGTAAACATATATGCATGCAACATAGGAGCTCCCAAATATATAAAGAAAATCTTGCAGGATTTCAAGAAGGATATGGACAGCAACACACTAATAGTAGGGGATTTTAATACTCCATTATCAACAATGGACAGGTCTACCAAACACAAAAACACAAAGGATATTGTGGCATTGAACACCATTCTAGAGGAAATGGACCTAACTGATGTATACAGAAATTTTCACCCCACAGAAGCAAAATACACATTCTTTTCAAATGCACATGGATCATTCTCTAAGATAGACCACCTTGTAGGTCACAAGGCAAGCCTCCATAAATATAGGAAAATTCAAATCATATCAAACATCTTCTCAGATCAGAATGGATTGAAACTAGAAATCAAACTTAAGGAACAAAAAACAAAAACACTCTAACTCATGAAGACTGAATAACATGCTTTTAAGTAAGGAATGGGTAAACAATGACATCAAAGATGAAATCAAAAGTTTCTGGAAATAAATGAAAATAAATACACAATAGCCCAAAACCTGTGGGGTACAGCAAAGGCAGTCCTCAGAGGGAAATTCATAGCAATGCAGGCCTATCTAAAAAGGATAGAAGAAGTTTACACAAAGAACTTAACCATGAAGCTGCAAGAACTAGAAGAGCAACAATAAACAGGACCCAGAGCAAGTAGAAGGAAGAAAAGATCAGATCAGAGCAGAATTAAATGACTTAGAGACTCAAACTATAATTCAAAGAATCAGTACATCCAAGAGCTGCTTCTTTGAAAAAATAAACATAATTTATACCTTTAACTAGACTCATCATGAAAAAGAGAGATAAGACCCAAATAAACAGAATCAGAAACAACAGAGGAGAAATCACAACTGATATTTCAGAAATAAAAAAGGATTGTAAGAAATTACTACAAACAACTATATGACAAGAAATATGATGACCTGGGTGAAATGGAAAAATTTCTGGAAAAGTATAATCTACCAAAACTGAATCCAGAAGAAGCAGAATCCTGAATAGACCAATAACAATGAATGAAATTGAAGAAGTAATCCAAAATCTCCCAAAGCACAAGAGCCCCATACCACATGGCTACACAGGAAAATTCTACCAAACATTTAGAGAAGAACAAACTCCTATCCTTCTCAACCTATTCCAAAAAGTCCAAGAAGAGGGAAGAATCCTAAACCCTTTCTATGGAGCCATTATTCTAATCCCAAAACCAGGTCAAGAAACAACTAAGAAAGAAAACTATAGGCTGATGAAAATATTGCTGATGAACATAGATGCTAAGATTCTCAACAAAATATTGGCGAACCAGATTCAGCAATACATTAAAAAAGACCATATACCATAATCAAGTAGGATTCATCCCAAGGATTCAAGGATGGTACAACATTCACAAATCAGTAAGTATTATACACCAAAACAAACAAACAAACAAACAACAACAACAAAAAAATAAAATCATATCAATAGATGCTGAAAAAATAAAGTGCAATAACCATTTATGATAAAAATACTCAGTAAAATGGGAATAGAGAGAGCATATCTCCACATAATGAAGGCCATATACAAGAAACCTGCAGCCAATATCATACGTAATGGGTAAAAACTAAAACTTTCCTCTCAAAGATCAGGAACAACACAAGGCTGTCCACTTTCTCCAATTCTGCTCAACAATGTCTTGGAAGTTCTAGCCATAGCTATCAGACAAGGAAAAGAATCAAAGGTATTCAAACTGGAAAGGAGGAAATAAAACTGTCATTATTTGCAGATGAGATGATAATATACATACAAAACTCAATAGACTTCACCAAAAACCTACTTGACCTAATAAGCAAATTTAGCAAAATAGTATAAAGTCAATATTCAGAAATCAAAAGCATTTTTGGATATCAATAATGAAACATTAGAGATAGAAGATAGAAAATAAACCACATTTACTATAGCAACAAGAAAAATAAAGTACTTAGGAATAAACTTAAGGAAGTAAAAGACCTGCACTCATAAAACTATGGAACACTAAAGAAAGAAATTAAGGAGGATAAAAGTAAATGGAAGCAGATACCATGTTCATGGATGGGAAAAATTAACATTATTAAAATGTCCATACCATCCAAAGCAATCTACAGATTCAAGGCAATCCCAATTAAAATACCAATCACAGACTTCAGAGAAATACAAAAAATACTTCAAAAAGTTATATAGAGCCAAAAAAGACCACAAATAGCCACAGAAATCTTGAGAAAGAAGTACAAGGTAGGAGGAATTACAGTATCAGATATCAAACTATACTACAAGGCTACTATAATCAAAACAATCTGGTACTGACATAAGAATAGACATATAGATAAATGAAACAGGTTTGGGAGTCTATATATAAACTCAGGACTCTGTAGTCAATTAATATTTGACAAAGGGGATGTAAAGATGGTGACAGAGTAGATAGCAGTGCTGATGGTGTTCTCGAGTACCAGAGTAGCTAGAGGACAAGAGAGGGAGCGTGAGACATCTTCAGATCCCTAAGAATTAGGGCGGTCAGCATCTGGACACAAGGGAGCACAGCCCAGAGTCAGTGGAGACCAGCAAGCGAGTAACCCACAGGTCCAGAATACAACCAGAAAGCCCAAATAAAGGACACACCAAGAACAGCAAGTGCAGAAAATCTGGGAGACTACAACATTGAACTCCACAAATCTCCTATCACAGAAGGGTGCTCAACTAAGGCAAGGAAGCAAAGCAGGTTAATCCAAGGAAAAAACAAAAACAAAAATAAAAAGCAAACAAGAACAGACACCCAAAATGGGGAAAAAAAGAAGGAGTCCATCACCCAAAGGAAAGGAAAAATCCCAGAAAGACCACAAAATAAAACAGAGGTACCTGAAATATCAGAAAAGGAATTCAAAAGAATGATGATAGAGAAGCTCAGTGAGCTCAGACACATCAAAGAAAACTATAAACAACTACAGGAAAACTACAAAGAACTCCAGGGAAATTACAAGGAACTTACTGAGAACTACAACAGGAGGAAAAAGGACATAGAAACTATCAATAAGTGCCAGGAGGAAATGAAGAGCACAATTTCTGAATTGAAGAATACAGTAGAAGGAATCAACAGTAAGCTAGAGGAAGCAGAGGACAGGACCAGCAGATGGAGTATAACATAGACAAATGCTCCAAGACAGTACAAGAGAATAAAAAATGGCTGAATAAGACTGAAGAGGGTTTAAGAGAGTTTCAGGACAACATGAAACATAACAATATCTGCATCATAGGGATGCCAGAAGGAGAAGAGAAACAAGGAATGCAAAACCTGTTCAAAAAAGTCATGATAGGAAATTTCCCTAACATGAGGAGTGAAAACATTAATCAAGTTCGGGAAGCACAGCGGGTCCCAATGAAGATCAACCCAAACAGGCCAACACCAAGGCACATTATTATTAAAATGGTAAATTTCAAAGACAAAGAGAGAATCCTAAAGGCATCAAAAGAGAAAAGACAAATAACATACAAAGGGGCCCCAACAAGGCTATCAAATGATAATTCAACAGAAACAATTCAAGACAGAAGGGAATAGCAAAAAGTATTTCAAGTCATGGTAAACAAAGGCCTGCAACCCACAATACTCTACTCAGCAAGGCTCTCATTCAAAATAGAACAAGAAATAAGGAACTTCCCAGACAAAAAATGACTAAAAGAATACATCTCTACCAAACCAGCAATGCAAAAAATGCTAAAGGGTCTGCTATAAAAATAAATAAACAAATACAATGAAGAAACAGAGGAAACCAAAGAGGAATACAGAGACAAAGGGGGAAAACGGCAATGAATAAGTATCGATCAATAATAACCTTAAATGTAAATGGATTAAATGCACCAATCAAAAGACATAGGTTAGCTGAATGGATAAGACAACATGAGCCACATATATGCTGTCTTCAGGAGACCCACCTCAGAACAAAAGATCGACACAGATTGAGAGTGAAGGGATGGAAAACTATATATCAAGCAAATGGACATGAAAAAAAAGCTGGAGTAGCAATACTGATTTCAGACAAAATAGATTTTACAATAAAGGCAATAAAAAGGGACAAAGATGGACATTTCATAACACTTAAGGGAACAATCCATCAAGAAGAAATAACTTTGATAAACATATACGCACCCAATATAGGAGCTCCGAAATATATAAAGAAAGTCTTGGCAGACTTTAAGAAAGACATAGACAGCAACACACTAATAGTAGGGGATTTTAATACCCCATTCTCAACAATGGACAGATCTTCCAAACAAAAAATCCCCCGAGATGTTGTGTCATTGAACAACACTCTAGAGGGAATGGACCTAATTGATGTATACAGAGTCTTTTACCCCAAAGAAGCAAAATACACATTCTTTTCAAATGCACATGGATCATTCTCCAAGATAGACCACATGGTAGGTCACAAGACAAGCTTCCGCAAATACAGGAAAATTGAAATCATACAAAGAATCTTCTCAGATCACAATGGCTTATAACTAGAAACCAATCTCAATGGAAAAAAAAACAAAAATTCTCTAACTCATGGAGACTAAATAACATGCTTTTAAGCAATGAATGGGTTAACAATGAGATCAAAGATGAAATCAAAAAGTTTCTGGAAACAAATGGCAATGAACACACAACAGCCCAAAACCTATGGAATACAGCAAAGGCAATTCTCAGGGGGAAATTTATAGCAATACAGGCCTTCCTAAAAAGGTGACAAGAAGTTTGCAAAAACAACCTAACCATCCAGCTGCAAGAACTAGAGGAGCAACAACAAACAAAGCCCAGAGCAAGTAGAAGGAAGGAAATCATCAAGATCAGAGCAGAACTAAATAACTCAGAGATTCAAACTACAATTGGAAGAATCAACAGGTCCAGGAGCTGGTTCTTTGAAAAAATAAATAAAATTGACAAGCCCTTATCCAGACTCATCAAGAAAAAGAGAAAGAGGACCCAAATAAACAGAATCAGAACTGAAAGAGGGGAAATCACAACTGATACCTCAGAAATACAAAAGATTGTAAGAAATTACTACAAACAACTATATGAGAAAAAAATATGACAACCTGGATGAAATGGACACATTTCTGGAAATGTATAATCTACCGAAACTGAACCCAAAAGAAGCAGAAAGCCTGAATAGGCCAATAACAACTAGTGAAATTAAAGAAGTCATCCAAAATCTCCCAAAGCACAAAAGCCCTGGACCAGATGGCTACACAGGAGAATTCTACCAAACATTTGAAGAAGAACTAACTCCTATCCTCCTCAAGCTCTACCAAAAAATTCAGGAAGAGGGAAGACTCCCAAACTCTTTCTATGAGGCCATATTATTCTAATCCCAAAATGAGGGCAAGACACAACTAAGAAAGAAAGCTACAGGCCGATATCTCTGATGAATATAGATGCTAAAATTCTCAACAAAATATTGGTTAATAGGATTCAGCAGTATATTACAAAGATCATACACCATGATCAAGTGGGCTTCATTCCAGGGATGCAAGGATGGTACAACATTTATAAATCAATAAATGTAATACACCACATCAACAAATTGAAAGATAAAAACCATATGATCATATCAATAGATGCTGAAGAAGCATTTGATAAAGTGCAGCAACCATTTATGACAAAATCTCTCAGCAAAATGGGTATAGAGGGAGTATACCTCAACATCATAAAGGCTATCTATGAGAAATCTGAAGCCAACATCATACTTAACAGACAAAACTGAAAGCTTTCCCCCTAAGATCAGGAACGAGACAAGGCTGCCCACTTTCTCCACTTCTATTCAACAGTGTCTTGGAAGTTCTAGCTATAGCCATCAGAAAAGAAAAAGGAATCAAAAGTATTCAAATTGGAAAGGAGGAAGTCAAACTGTCATTATTTGCAGATGATATGATAGTGTACATACAAAACCCGATGGGCTCCACCAAAAACTTACTCAACCTAATAAACAAATTTAGCAAAATAGCTGGCTATAAAGTCAATATCCATAAATCAAAAGCATTTTTGTATACCAATTATGAAACAACAGAAATAGAAGCGAAAAAACAAATCCCATTTACCATAGCAACAAGAAAAGTAAAGTACCTAGGAATCAACTTAACTAAGGAGGTCAAAGACCTGTACTCAGAAAACTACAGAACAATGAAGAAAGAAATCAAGGAAGATACAAATAAATGGAAGCATATACCATGGTCATGGATGGGAAGAATTAACATCATTAAAATGTCCATACTACCCAAAGCAATCTACAGATTCAATGCAATCCCAATTAAAATACCAATGACAGACTTCACAGAAATAGAAAAAATACTTCAAAAAATTTATATGGAGCCAAAAATCCCCACAAATAGCCACAGCAATCTTGAGAAAGAAGAACAAGGTAGGAGGAATCACAATACCAGACTTCAAACAATACTACAAGGCTACTGTCATCAAAACAGCATGGTATTGGCATAAGAATAGACATATAGATCAATGGAACAGAATAGAGAGCCCAGAAATTAACCCAGGACTCTATGGTCAACTCATATTTGACAAAGTGGGAAGGAACATCAAATGGAGTAAAAACAGTCTCTTCAACAAATGGTGTTGGGAGAACTGGACAGCAACATGCAAAAAGATAAAACTAGACCACCAACTTACAACATACACCAAAATAAACTCAAGATGGATAAAGGATTTAAACATAAGCAGTACCACCATAAAGGTCCTGGAGAAAAATATAGGCAGTAAACTTTTGGATATCCTATGCAGAAATATGTTTACTGATACTTCACCAAGGGCAAAGGAAATAAAAGAATGAATCAACAAATGGGACTATATCAAGTTGAAAAGTTTCTGTTCAGCTAAAGAAAATATCAGCAAAATTCAAAAGGAACCAACTGTATGGGAAAACATAATGGCCAATGATACCTCAGACAAGGGTCTGATCTCTAAAATATATAAAGAACTAATGCGACTCAACACCAGGGAGACAGACAGCTCAATTAAAAAATGGGCAAAGGACCTGAACAGACAACTCACTGAGGAAGATATACAAAGGGCCCAGAGGCATATGAAAGAATGCTAAACATCACTGGTCATCAGAGAGATGCAAATTAAAACCACAATAAGATATCACCTCACACCTGTCAGAATGGCGTTCATCAACAAATCAACAAACAACAAGTGTTGGCGAGGATGCGGGGCAAAGGGAACCCTCATACACTGTTGGTGGGAATGTAGGCTGGTGCAGCCACTGTGGAAAACAGTATGGGGTTTCCTTAAAAAACTAAAAATGGAACTGCCTTTTGATCCAGCAATTCCACTACTTGGACTATACCCAAAGAATCCTGAAACACCAATTCAG
>PVIW01011773.1:0-22596 GCA_004026585.1 Noctilio leporinus | reverse complement strand
GTGTACACCTATGTTCATAGCAGCACTATTTACAATAGCCAAGTGCTAGAAACAGCCTAATTGCCCATCAATGGATGATTGGATCAAAAAACTTTGGTATATTTACACAATGGAATTCTATATAGCAGAAAGAAAGAAGGAACTTGTACCCTTTGCAACAACATGGATGGAACTGGAGTATTATGCTTAGTGAAATAAGCTAGTCAGTGAAGGACAATTATCATATGATCTCACCCATTAAGGGACAATATTGAACAAAACTAACAATAAGCACAACAGAACCAAATATATGAATACAGTGAATAGGCCTTCAGTGGTAAGGGGGAAAGTGGTTTGGGGGAGGGTGGAGGCAGAGGCATGAAAGGGGAGCAGCTTAGACAAGAACCTAATATAAAGGAACCATGGACATGGTCAACAGGTGGGATTGACTTTGGGGGAAATGGGTGGGTGGGGAGTCGGACATAGGTGAACAAAAAGGTGATGGATATAATATAACAACAATAAAATTTTTAAAAATAATTGACAAAAGGAAAAGCAGCATAAAATGGAGTAAAAATAGCCTTTTTGGCTCATGGTGTGGGAGAACTGGATAGGGACATGCGAAATAATAAAACTAGACCACTAACTTACATGATACACCAGTCTAAACTCAAGGTAGGTAAAGAACTTAAACGTAATCTATGATACCATAAAAGTCAAAGAGGAAAAACATAGAAAGTAAAATTCCAGATATCCTATACAGAAATATTTTCACTGATACTTCTCCAAAGGAAAAAGAAATAAAAGAACAAATAAGCAAATGGGACTAAATCAATCTGAAAAGTTTCTGTTCAGCTAAAGAAAACACTAGTAAAATTAAAAGGGAACCAACATTATGGAAAAACATATTTGCTAATAATACTTCAGAAAAGGGATTGATATTCAAAATATATAAAGAACTTGTGTTACTCAACACCAGAGTGGTAGACAGCCCAATTAAAAAGGACCTGAACAGAGAACTCTCTGAAGAGGACATACAAAGGGCCCAAAGTCATATGCAAGAATCCTCAACATCACTAGCCATCAGAGAGATGCAAAGTAAAACCACAATAAGTTCCCACCTCACACCTGTCAGAATGACAATCATCAACAAATCAACAAACAACAAGTGCTGGGGATGATATGGGGAAAAGGGAACCCTGGTGCACCATTGGTGGGGATGCAGACTGCAGCAGCCACTATGGAAAACAGTATGGAATTTCCTCAAAAAACTAACAATGGAACTGTCTTTTGATCTAGTGATTCTACTGCTAGGATTATACCCAAAGAACTCTGAAACACCAATTCATAAGAACCTATGTACCCTTATGTTCATAGCAGCACTATTTCCAATAGCCATGTGCTAAAAACAGCCTAAGTGCCCATGAGTGGATGAATGGATCAAAAAACTTTGGTACATTAACACAATAGAAAGAAAGGAGAAGCTCTTATCTTTTGTGACAACATGGATAGAACTGATGAATATTATGTTTAGTGAAATAAGCCAGTCAGTGACAGACAAATACCATATGATCTCACCCATAACAGGAAACTAATGAACAAAACAAACAAAAGAGGAAAACAGAACCAGAGACATGAATACAAGGAAGAGACCAACAGTTTTCAGAGGAGAGAGGGAGGAGCAATGAGGAGAAGAAGGCAAAGAAAGAGAGAACTTTAGTCAAGGAACTATCATGGATGACCCATGGACATGGACAACAGTGGGATTGACTATGGGGGGAAGTAGGGATGGTGGGGAAGGTAGGGAATTGGGATGAATAGAATGTAAAACAATAAAATTAAATTTTTAAAAAAGGAAAAACAAAATTGGAGGAATCTGGATACCTCATGTCAAACTCTACCATAGGCCCAGTTTTTAATCAGTATGGTACTTGCATAAACACATACATATAGATAGTGGAACAAAACAGAGAGCTCCGAAATAAGTCTATGCCTTTATGATCATTTAATATTTGACAAAGGAGGCAAAAACAGATACTGGGGTAAAGACAGTCTGTTCAGTAAGTGGTGCTGAAAAAATTGGACAAATATATGCAAAGTAATGAAATTAGACCACCTGCATACATCATATGCAAGAATAAACGCAAAGTGAATTAAATACTTAAATGTTAGATGTGAAGCCATAAAAATCCTGGAAGAAAACATAGGCAATAAAATCCCAGACATTTCTCATAGCAATATGTTTTTCTCAAAAAAATAAATAAATAAATAAACATGTGACTACATCAAACCAAAAAGTTAAGTTTTTGTGTAGCAAAAGAAACGATAAACAAGAAAATACAACCCACCGAATGGGAGAACATATTCACCAATGATACATCTGATAAGGGGTTAATACCTAAACTTTATAAAACTCAGGACACACACACACACCTCTGCAAGTGGAGCATTTCCCTGTGGAGAAAAATCAAGATATGCTGAGGGACTCCTAGTCATGGGAGGAAAAATAAACATTGAGAAAGAAAGGCTGAGAAAACCTCTGGCCATAAACCACTTCCCAGGCACAGACCCAGAGTCAGGATGGAACCCAACTCCCCGCTTTCCTGAGTAGAGAAGAGTTGACTGCACATGGAGTGCCCCAACATCAACTTTTCCCTAGGGAGGACCCAAAACACCCAGCTCTGAAAGCCAGGGTGGGTTAGCACTCTTGAATCCCATGGAACAACAACATACAGACAAATAGTTCTTAATAAGCCTTCAAATCCCCCAAGGCTCAGGAATGATGAGCAGGCAAAAACCCATGTCTTCCAGTTTCTTCTGGAAGAAAGGGGTCTGACTGCAGGCTTTGCAAGCTGCTACAGGGGGATGGAATGACTTCCACTCAGCAAGCTAAGAGACAGACCTCAATCTCCCAGAGTCTGGGGAAAGTGTAAGCTCTCCCCTTGACTTCTTTCTGCAATAAAGAAACCCAATCCCAGCATCCCCCTGGAAGAAGCTTGTTCTTACATCTGGAGCCCCTACCATTAAAGAGGCTGCCTAGGGAACAGTCTCCCAAACCACCTACCTTCCATAGCCAACAAGGCTCTCTCAACATTCATGACTCCCATAAGACAATAAGACATGAAGAAGCAGTTGCACAGGAGCAAGCAGGCAAAAACCTCCACCTCCCACTTTCTCTCTGCAAGGTCCTTTACCCACTTCGCTGCAGATGGCCATTTTCCTCCAAGCTGTTCAAAGGGTCTTCTCTCTGAATTTGTGTCCTAATCTTCTTTTTTGATAAAGATACAGGTCCTAGCCCTAGCTGGTAACACAGTGGGTAAGGCACCAGCCTGCGAACCCAAAGGTCGCTGGTTCAATTCTCCAGCCAGGGCACATAACCAGGTTGCAAGCCAGGTCTCCAGCCTTGTCCGTAGCTGGAGGCAGGTGAAAGGCAACCACACATTGATGCTTCTCTGTCCCTCTGCTTCTCTCTCTGGAAATAACAAATAAAATCTTAAAAGAAAAAAAAAAAAAAGATACAGGTACTATTGGATTAGAGCCGACCTTAAACAACTTAAATTAATCCTAATCATTTCTTTAAATGTCCCTTCCTCCAAATACAGTCACGTTCTGGCATACTAGGGTTTAGGACATCAACATGAATTAGGAAAGAGACATTTAGCCCATAACAACCAGAACACTCTCCCACATTCCTTTATCACAGTCCTCGTTGAGAGCCTGTCTCGCTAAATTTATCCTGGAATTTCAACCCATCTAACAACCTCCAGTCTATCTTCCACACATACCTCATTCTTGCTTTATCTTTACTACAATTTTTATTAGTTTATTTTTAATTTAATTTTATTGTTGTTGTATTACATCCATCTCCTTTTTACTCCCCTCTGTCCCCTTCCCCACCCACCCACTCACCCCCAAAGTCAATCCTCCTTGTTGTCCATGTCCATGGTTCTTCCATACTAGGTTCTTGACAAAATTGCTCCCCTTCTTTGCCTCTTCCTCTCCCCTCCCCCCACCCTGTATCTGGTTCTCTTTTCCTTGCTGTTTGTTTTATTCATTATTATCCTGTAATAGGTGAGATCATATGGTATTTGTCTTTCACTAACTGGCTTATTTCACTAACCATAATACTTTCTAGTTCCATCCATGTTGTTGCAAAGGGTAGGAGTTCCTTCTTTCTTTCTGCTGTGTAGTATTCCATTGTGTAAATGTACCAGAGTTTTTTGATCCAATCATCCACTGATGGGTGCTTAGGCTGTTTTCAGCACTTGGCTATTGTAAATAGTGCTGCTATGAACATAGGGTTACATAGGTTCTTCTGAATTGGGCAAAAGACTTGAACAGACAACTCACTGAAGGAAGACATACAAAGTGTACAAAGACATATGAAAGAACGCTCAACATCACTAGTCATCAGAGAGATGCAAATTAAAACCACAATAAAATACCACCTCACACCTGTCAGAATGGCAATCATCAACAAATCAACAAACAACAAGTGTTGGTGAGGATGTGGGGCAAAGGGAACCCTGGTGCACTGTTGGTGGGAATGCAGGCTGGTGCAGCCACTGTGGAAAACAGGAAGGGGTTTTCTTAAAAAAACTAGAAATGGAGCTTCCTTTTGATCCAGCAAGTCCACCACTAGGAATACACCTGAAGAACACTGAAACACCAATTCAGAAGAACCTATGTACCTCTTTACTAGGATTTTAAAACAGTGAGAATGACAGCTAGTTGGGGGAAAGTTTTGTGGGGAGGGTGTAGAAAATTGAGGAAAGGAAAAAGGACTCATGGACAACAGTGTGGTAATTGCTTGGGGGAGGGAATATAAAAGCACTAAATGGCAATGAAAAACATAATAAAGATCAATTTTTTTAAATACCTGGGATTTTATTTTTACATAGAAATTTACATTTTTATTTTTCTATTACAGTTGTTCACTTTTCCCGAATTCCTTCTCCTGCTTTGCCCACCCCCTCCTTCTCCCACAATCAATCCCCACCTTGTTGTCCATGTTCATAGGTCATTTATACTATTTCCCTGAGTAGACCCTTCCTCTTCTTACTCTCCTTCTGCCCCTCACCCCTCCCCTCTAGTCATTGTCAGTCTATTTCTTGCTTCCATGCCTCTTGTTTTATTTTTCTCATTTTTTTTTTCCATTATGTTCCTGTATTAGGTGAGATCATATGGTGTTGTCTTTCACCACCTGGCTTAATTCACTAAGCATAGTACTCTCTAGTTCTATCCATGTTGCCATAAAACATAGGAGTTCCTTCCTTCTTTCTTCTTTCTGCTTCACAACATTCCATTGTGTAAATGTACAATAGTTTTTTTTTTTTTTTTTTTTTTTGATCCCCTTATCCACTGATAGGCACATAGGCTATTGTCAGCACTTGGCTATTGTAAATAATGCTGCTGTGAAAATATGTAGAGGTGCACAGGTTCCTCTGAATTGTTGTTTCAGGATTCTTTGGGTATAATCCCAGCAGTGGAATTGCTGGATCAAAAGGCAATTCCATTTTTATTTTTTTGAGGAAATTCCATACCGTTTTCCACAGTGTCCTTGCCAGTCTGCATTCCCTCCAACAATGCACTAAGATTCCCTTATCTCCACATCCTCGCCAGAATTTATTTGTTGATTTGTTAATGATGGACATTCTGACCATTATAAGATAGTATCTCACTGTGATTTTAATTTGAATGTCTCTGATGGTTAGTGATGTAATAATATAAATTAAATTAAAAATATAAATAAATTGGACCCCTTAGAATATATTGCCCAAGGGTTAGCTTGTTTCTGGAAAACAAATAAGTTGACAAAGTATAATCTAAAAGCTTTTAAAAATCTATCAGCCAAAACAAAACAAAATCATTAGTATTAGGGTACAGACTAGGAAAATATCAAAAATTTACTTTTATTACCTAGTATAAAGGAACCATGGACATGGACAACAGGTGGGATTGACTTTGGGGGGAATGGGTGGGTGGGGAGGGGGACAGAGGGGAGCAAAAAGGGGATGGATGTAATACAACAACAATAAAATTTTAAAAAATTTTTCTTTTATTAAATGTTAGTTGAGATTCTAGAAAAAACTTCACGTATACAAAAGACCACACCTACATCTCCCAGTGCTTATGCTAATGCTTTGTCCTCAGTAGACATTTCACTTCTTACCTATCAACTTTGTAAAAATTTAAATAAATTATATTTCCTGCTACTGCTCAGGATGTAGCTCATCTGTTTTGTTTATTGCTGTATCCCAGGGCCCAGGATGTACATTAAATTATTAAACACTCATATGTTCCTGAAAGGAGTGGTAATAATAAAACCCTTTGAAAAGTAATTTCCTCATATAAATTCAAAGCTTTAAAAATGTTTATTTAGCCAATAGCTCCAATGGGATTCCAACTTAAGAACATTATTCTAAATATGTAAATGTTTTGCACAAATACTTATTTCTGTGCAAGTTATACCCTGAATAGAAAGTTTACATGTAATTCTTTCCATTAAAATGTAATTTAGGTTAATATTTTTAAATTTTATAATATTTAAAAATTTTTGTTTTAAATTTTAATACAGCAATATCAACAGATGTAACTCACATAAACAAGAGCTCTCTGGGGTTACCACCAATCATTTTCAAAAAGCATAAAAGTATCTAGAGGCCTAAAAGTTTGAGAATCAATTATATAAATTACTCAGCAAAAATGAAGTCCCTAATAGTGGCTCCAGATCAGCGAAGAAAATATTTTGGAGTGTGTGACATTTGTAGCAGCTTCAATCAGTTCCACAGACACAGATACCTACTCAACCAAAGTTTGCTTTATGGTGCTCATTACTCTTTCAAGATCTTTGAAAGAAGCAAGTAGTGCAGACTACTGATATTATGCCCAACCCCAACATTCAGAGAATAACAACTCATGCATCCTTAAACCGAATAAACATTTCATTTGCTGTGTATTCGCCTGAATCAAGTATTTAATGCAATCAATATTTGGCAGTGCTGAGATGGAAACTTAAATTTTTTTCTTATAAGCCTATTGCTCTTTCCCCTATATTGACACAAAATAATGTTTTGAAGCAAGTAATTTAAGTACACTCAAATAGGAGCATCACCACCACCCACCAGGTCAATTATTTTCCTCCTCCCTCACCCCATTCTGACTTTTGTTCTCTTGTGGCACCATAGTCCTTTGATTATAACAGTGACAGAAAAGGTTCTTGCTTCATTTCTATAGGTGATGGCATCATTGAGCTACCACCTAATGATCATGAGCTTTTTTATTCAGTGTCTCAGTCCTTACAATGACCACCTGGGAGTTAAGTGTTATTACCCTCTTTTTACAAATAAGGAAACTAATGCTTAGGAAGAGTAAACAACTTGGCCCAAGTCACATAGCTATTAAATTACAGGTTGGTATTCATCCATATTTCTAAATGTAGGATGACTCGGACTCTAACCAATTTCTTTTCCTCCTTTGTAATTTTTATAGTGGTTAATTTTTTGTGTGCTACATGGATTGGAATTACCTGCTCAACTGTTACATGGTTTGATAGGTTATGGCAAAGGTGATGGCTGGATACAGTGTACTCTAGCATAGGGAAAATCAAGTTTTATTCTTGTGTTATCCACTAGCTGATTTTTCTTTTAAAATAGTTTCAGATCCTACCACGTTATGGTTCTTTAAAAGCTTAAACAATTGGTAATAAAGAAAATGATATCATTAGTAGCAGTATTTATTCACCCAGATATTCTCTAAGTTCAATAAAAATAATAACAAATTGACTTATTTTTTTACTGTTAACTGAAATGCTAGAAAAACTTCATGCAATCTAGTGAGTATAGAAAGAAATATGGACCGAAGCAAGTACAGCTAATTGAACATTTCATAGAACATTGAGAGAGTTCAGGAAAAGTGCATTTCCCATTTTTTATCCTCCCATGTTTAATGAAAAGCTACCTATTATGACTGCATAGAAGAAGATATAAAAAAAAAACTATCATTTTTATTTCTACTTAGAAGCTCATCTAAGCATTTGAGCTTGCTGGGTTAAAAGGCAAAACATAGAAAGTTGGTTGAAAGAGACGGGGGATAGCAAAGCTCTCTGCTTTAAAACTCCACCTCCCAAATTTAACCTTCCTTTCCTGGCTGCAAAATTTAACCCTCAAATAAATTTTGAAATAGGAAAAGATTTCCTTCAATTCCCAGGACTCCTTTTTTATACTTTATCTCTTCTATCTTTCCCATGGGGTTCCCACTGCATTTCCTCTTGGGTACCTAATGCCCAGATGAACAAATAATGTATTTAATCAGCTTTGGTGGAATATAGTTCCAAAGCCTGACACCACCTGTGTTTCATTGATGATAAAAATCTATAGATTAACCCTGGCTGGTAGCACAGTGGTTAAGGCGCCGGCCTGCAAACCCAAAGGTCGCAGGTTCGATTCCCCAGCCAGGGCACATAACCAGGTTGCAAACCAGGTCTCCAGTCCGGTCTGTGGCTGGAGGCAGGTGAAACGCAACCATACATTGATGTCTCTCTCCCTCTCTGCCTCTCTCCCTTCCCCTCCTTCTAAAAAAAATAATGAAATAAAAAAATCTTTAAAAATTTAAAAAAAATTTAAAAAAATAAAAAATCTATAGATTGGAGGATGACGTCTAAAGGACAAAATTTTGGAAAAGGTGATGATTAATTAGCAGGTGAATTTTTGAAAAGCAAGTCCAGTTTTAGGTGTTAACTTTTTAACTGAATAATTACATTTTTAAACCAAAATTTTAGCAAATTATGCATAAACACTATTCTGACTTCATTTTTTAGCACATTTACTTGCTAACAAATCTATAACTCTTCCATGAAATCTTAGAGAACATTTTATATAAATTTTTAATATTAGACCCTAAATGCATATTAGCAAGAAAAAAAAAAAAAAAAAAAGAGGAACTGGAAGAGTCCAAGGATAGAAGTAGAGAAAAACTGAGTTTTTAATAGAAAATAAGACTTTCAAGAGATTTCACTGTTAAAGAATACTAAAAGCCACCATTCTCCCCACTGGCTTAAAGTATTAAAGATTTGTCAAGAACAACTAGCTAGGGTGCTGCTGAGTCAGTTCTAGAATCTCCATTTTGTTCACCGTGCAGAATTTTCTCCCATAGCTCCACTAGGATTCACTCTGTTCCAGTGACTTGGACCTAAATCTACTGATTTTCTAGTTGCATTCTCTGAAGAAGTTTGGCAGGCCCCATATATCCAAACCAGGTAGGCTGTACCTCTCTGTTTGACCTCCACAAAGAAAGAAAATGGTGAGAGTACATGTACTGGTGGTCACTGTTCTACCTACTCTGAGATCCATTCTATGCCCTTCTTTTGCTGTCCTATAATATATCAGGGCAATTAGCCTCATTAGTGACCCTGACACCCTTGCTGCTGATTTCTATCTGGGTTTGGCTAAAGGAGGAAAGGGCAGAAATTGGAGGATCAGAAGAAGGGAGAAACAATATTGTTTCCACTGACACCCTCCTTCCCCAGCCTAGGGTCGCATCTCTAACTCTCTCCCCTTAACTCTGTCTGTCTCACAAGACAGCCCTCATCATGGCTTCAGCTCCTATCTAGATCCAGGGACCTCATCGTGGCCCCTAGGCATATTTGGTAATGATTTCTTCTTGTTCCTAATACATTGGCTGACTCCCGATTTATGGTTCGGCTTCTCAGATATCTATCGTATGTGTGTCCATTTCTGTTGAAAATGCTTTGAAAGTTCACTGCATCTTGACTGGAGCATCATGTATCTCAATTGCTAAGTTTTCTTTCTTTAAAAGATACCTCTTCCTCTGCCACCGATGAGTCCTCTCACCCTTTCATACACTTCCCCACCTCTTCGGTCCCCAAAGCCAGAACCTTACATAGGGTAAGGTTTTCATAGAGAAAAAAGACAGATACTTACTTGACTTGAGATGCATAATGCTCCTCTCTGTGTTTCAAGTGATACCTTGTAAGTGGATGCATGTAGCCCAAGAACTCAATTAAATTAGAATAACTGATGAAAGTTAATATTTAGTCTATTAGTGTCTCTGCTCCCTTACACACATACACACAAATGTCCCTATCCATTTAGAATAATTACTATTTTAGAAAGTTGGAAATATATATGACATCTGATGTCTCATTGTTTTTGTTTTTTTTTAATTTGAAACTGGCCCCTAGCATATACCTAGCATTGGGCAAACTACAAGCGAAATAAATGTACGTATACATATGCTAACTTTAAAATGGTGTATAGAAACTGAAACTATACAGTAAAATTGATTACATTAATTATCTGTCATACAAAATGATTCACTATAGTATTCCTTCAAGCATCAAACATTTCTGGCATATTTAAAAGGTGATTTGATTTACCAAAATTTGTATTATGTTAGCAAACATTTCTTACCATGAGAAAAATATAAATATATGACATATCACTATATTTCAGTGTATCACAGTCCAGTTTTCTTGAGTTCAGATTGTCAACATCTACCAATAGAAGCTCTAGTTATTCTATTTGTACACAAGGATCAGCACATTAAGAATTATTTTGTCCAGGTGGAAACTATATCACCCTAGGTTCCACTATAGGCTTTTTCTAGCATATTTCTCTAGTGCAAGAAATGAAGGAAAATATAGCAAGTCAAAAAATGTGATCACTTTATACCTAAATGAAAATAACAAATAAGCTATAATATTTTGATTTTGTTCAAATACTAGAATCTTTTATTTTGATTACTAAAAGTGCAATACTACTGAAATTGTTATCTATGATGATGATTTAAGCTCCCCTTCAGTATCCTTTAATGCCTGAAAAACAAAGTCCATCGCCCAAAACACATGGATGTTTAACTGTATAACAACATTTTTGGCAATCCCTCACCAGGTCCAATTCTCCTAACTCACAGGTCTCTAGTCAAACCTGGAAACCACAAGTCATTTTGCAGTAACAATCATGTTATAATGATAGTGTCAGTGCCTGCCTCTCTCTGCAATCACAGCCACTTTCAGCTTGCAGTTTTTATTTAAAAGGCTTAATTGGAAGTTTTATTACTCCCAATTAGGCTTTTTAATTAAAAGGAAAAGTTGAAAGAGGCTGCAGGCAAATACTGCTGAATCCCACGGCATAAAATCAAAGGAGATAAAAACAAAATTACACTACTGTAAAATAGCAGTAACAGGCACAGCTTTCAATAATGTTTTCCTCTGGTCATATTTAATGGTATGGTAACACATTGATAGTGGTGGAGTGGACATGACTGGAAAAATAAGACTGTATCAAATATAACAATAAAATTCATCAAAATAATACTTGAAAGACTGCATTAGCATTCAAGGAAAAATATCTACCAAAACACACAGTTGACAATTCAAGTAGTTAGCAATTCTAATTCTCCAACACAGTTCTAACTCTACACACTAATGCAGACTCTTAAACTCTCTTCAACAAGCACAAGACTCCCTATAAACAATGTATATAAGTGTTTATTGTTGTAGGATAATTGGCTTTTTAATTCCATAAAGGATTTTTCTTCTATATAAAGCCTTAACTTGTCATTATTGTCAAATTTTGCACTAGCGAGGCTTTCACTTCAAAATGAAATTAGAAGTTTCATTCACTTACATATTTTTGGCATCTTTTAATTCCCTATAATGTCTTCAGAGCAAAACATGTTTTCATATAAAGATGAGTTCAACATCAGAGGTAATAGGAATATGTAGAGATATGAGATCTATACCAGATGCAATTTCATACCTAATAAACTTGACTATTTATCCTGAGTTTTATGAAGTATACTGGGTCATAGATTATATTTAAAATGGCAGAGGGGGACAGAAGGGAGAAAAAAGGGGATGGATGTAATACAACAACAATAAAATTTAAAAAGAAAAAAATAATAAAATAAAATGGCTCTCATATAAGCTGTGCTGTTAAAGTTAATTCTTCATATGCTAACTTTCAAACTCACAAGTTAAAATGATACTTGCCCCCAAATCTTACTACCAAATTTGAGGTAAAATGCACAAATATTTAGGCAGAAACAGTAAGTTTTAATATGACATTAAGGTTGACAGGATCTTTAAGCTTTTGTCCAGTTAAAATATTCCTATTTTGGCAGCTGTAATTTTGACTAACAAATAAAAACAGATGTTAATGCAGCCCCTCTGATTTTTCTAGAGACCATAATTATGTATAATATCTTCAATGCAAAGGCATTCACTAAACTTGTGCAGACTGCATCTTTACAGTGCCTCTTCCTCTCCGTTTCAACTCTTGTCCTCTATAATCCTAGGCATGTCACATTTTTGTAAGGCATAAATCAATTTATGTCATTCCCTTGCCTCACAAACTACTAAGCCTAGAATAAAAATTGCCACTCATATGCATGGCCTATCAATGCCCTTTCTGACCTGGCTCATTGGTTTCAACCTCATCTTAAACCTGTCTACCTTGTTATCCACCAGCTACCAGGATCTTTTTACAATTGTATGAACACAATAAAAAGCTCTTTCCTTTCTTGGGACATTAGTATTTGCCCTATTCTCTACATAATACTCTTTCCATTTTCCCAGATGCTAGCCTTTTCTGTACCTCTCAATGTAAATATACAAAGCCTCCCCCAAATAGAAATTATTTGTAAAAAATTATGTATTTATATTCACATTTTATTTTTTAAGATTGTATTTATTATTTTTAAAGCGAGGGGAAGGGAGAGAGGCAGAGAGGGAGAAAAACATCAATGTATGGTTGCCTTTCACCTGCCTCCAGCCACAGACCTGGCTGGAGATCTGGCTTGAAACCTGGTTATATGTGCCCTGGCTGGGGAATTGAACCGGTGACCTTTGGGTCCGCAGGCTAGCGCCTTATCCACTGCACCACTAGTCAAGGCTATTTTTACATGTTTTAATTTCAGTCACCTTTGAAGTACTCTTCATATGATGTAATACACCAATAGAGACATTTTTCTACCACTTGAAAAAGTTTTTGAATTTGTCAATTTTGATGCCTTTTAGTGCGTCTGCTATATTTTTGTTTCATCTCTTCCATATTGACAGAATATTTTTTGAGGAAACAAAAATCAATTGCTTGGGGCAAAATCAGGTGATTAGAATGGATGGGGTATTGGGGTTTGCTGTTTCTGGTAAAAACCTGCTGAACTCTCAGCACAGTGTGGGCAAACACATTGCAAGAATCTTCAAAAATTTCACTGAAGCCAAACACAGCCTCTCACAATAATGTCAGCTGGTATGATGATACAGTTGGGCTCCTAGAACACTCACCTAGTGGGGGCATCCTATAGTACAAGAGGTCCACCCTCCAGAAGATAATTCTAGTTTCCTGGGGGTTCCTCCTGGTGGTATAAATGTAAACATGAACTCTGCAAAGAAAGCTTCCCTAACCAGTTAAAGGAATCCCACCAGTCACTACTACATTTAATCACAATTCATTTATTTATATGCCCCTTAACCCTGTCACAACTATATTATCATATTTCCATTTCCATATTTTTTAAATTTTAATGCTTCAACAAAAATGTACATCAAAAATGCAATATCTATGACTGTCTTATGTATCAAAATATCATGCTACCTACTCAGCACTTAACTCCATGCTTGGCATAAACTAGGCAACTAATATTTTTTTCTTTTGTAAATATTTATCCAAAAAATCTTTCTCCAGCTTTACTGATATATAATTGACATATAACATTTTATTCACTTAAGGTGTTCAATGGGATGATTTGATACACATACTTTTCAAAATGTTTACCACATAGGGCTGGTTAACACTTCCATGACCTCAAATAATTACCACTCTACTGAGATGGGGCTTAGAAGATTTAAGATCTACTCTTAGAAAATTTCAAGAATGTAACAGAGTATTAACTGTAGACATCATGTTGTGCATCAGATCCCCAGGATTATTCCTCTTATAACTAAAAGTTTGAAACCTTTGACCCATCCTCAGGTCTTGGCCACCATTCTACTTCCAGGTTCTGTGAGTTGCGCCTTTTCTTAGATCCCACATGTAAGTGAGATGATGCAGAATTTCTCTCTTTGTCTGTCTTATTTCATTTCCCATTTTGCATTCAAGTTCCATGAACATTTTCACAAATGGCAAGAATCAATCTTTATCATGGCTGAATAACATCCTACTCATTGGAAGATGGACATTTAAGTTATTTCTATGCCTCATCTAGTGGAAATTATACTGCAATGAACATAGCAGATATATCTTCAAGGTTATATTTCACTCCTTTTGGATATAAATGGAGAAGAAAGATTGCTGGAATATATATTCTATACATACATTTTTTGAGAAATTCATAGTTTCCATAGTGGCTATACAAACTTACATTTCCACCAACAGTGTCCAAGAGTTACTTTTCTCCACATCAATTCAACTCTTATTACCTGTCTTTTTCAAAACAGTCGTTCTAACAGATATGAAGTGATATCTCATCATGTTTTGATTTACCTTAAGCTGATGATACTGATGTTGAAAATCTTTTCATTTATTTGTTGCCATTTTATGTATTCTCTAGAAAAATGCCTGTTCAGGTACTATGATGATTCCAGCTATATTTTCTATTCTCAGAAAAGTTTTGGGAGCCCTGGCTGGTAGCAGAGTGGATAAGGTGCCGGCTTGCAAACCCAATGGTTGCTGGTTCAATTCCCCAGCTAGGGCACATAACCAGGTTTCAAGCCAAGTCCATAACTGGAGGCAGGTGAAAGGCAACCATACATTGATCTCTCTCTCCCTCTCTGCCTCTTTCCCTTTCCTTCTTTCTGAAAATAAGTAAACTCTTAAAAAAAAAAAAAAGGAAGAAATGCTTTGGTTATTTTGGGTCTTTTCTGAATCCATACAAATTTAGAACTGTTTTTTTATATGTTTGTGAAAAACAGCATTGGAATTTTTATAGGAAATGCATTGAATCTATAAATTACTTTGGGCAGTATTAACAATATTAATGATTTCAATTGATAAACATGGAATATCTTTTCATTTATTTGTATCTTTTGCAATATTTTTCATAAATGTCTTATAGTCTTAAGTGGACAGATATTTTGCCTCCTCAATTAAACTTATTACTGTTTCACTGCTTTTGATGTAATTATAAATGGGATTGTTTTGTTTATATTTATTTTACTTATTTAGTGTAAAGAAAAGTAACTGATTATTACTGTTATTGTGCACTGATTTTTCTATCCTACAACCTTACTGAATTTATTTATTAGTCCTAACAGTTTTTTTTGGTAGCTTCTTTAGAATTTCATGTATATAAAATCATGTCAACTACCAGCAGAAACACTTTTACTTATTACTTTCTTATTTAGTTGTCTTTTATTCATTTTTCTTGCCTGATTGCAATGGCTAGGACTTTCAGTACTATGTTAAATTGGAGTAGAGTAGGCACTCTGGTCTTGCTCCAAATCTTAGAGGACAAATGTTCAACCTTTCACTATTGTGAATGATGTTAGTGATGGGCTTGTCATATATGGCTCTTTGATGTTTCTTTTATATCCAATTTATTGAGAGTTTTTATCATGAAAGAATGCTGTATTTTGTCAAATGCTTTTTCTGCACCTATTTAGATAATCGTATCATTTTTGGTTTTTATTCTATTAATGAAGTGTACCACATTTATCAATTGGCATATGTTGAACCATCTTGTATTCCAGGGATAAAACCCATTTGATTATAGCATATGATCCTTTTAATGTGCTGCTCACTTTAGTTTGCTAGTATTTTGTTGAAAATTTGTGCATCTATGTTCATCAGGAATATCGGCCTGCAGTTTTCTTCGAGTGTCCCTCCTGACTTTTGTATCAGGGTAATTCTGGCTTCACAAAGTAAGTTGGAAATGTTTACTCCTCTTTAATTTTTAGAAAGAGTTTGAAAGTTGGCATTAATTCTTACTTAAATGTTAAGCTGAATTCACCAGTAAAGCCATATAGTCTGAATATTTTCTTTGTTCAGAAGTTTTTGATTTCTGATTTATTCTCCTTATTCAATATTAGTCTATTCAGATTTCCTATTTTTTCATGATTCAGTTTTGAAATTCACCTATTTCTTCTATGTTATCCAATTCATTGGTATATAATTGTTCATAGTAGTCTCATGATCCTTTGTATTTTTGTGGTATAATAACACAAAATTTTTGTATTGTTGTGAAGTATTTTTATTGATTTCTAATTTTATTTATTTGAGTCATCTCTTTTTAGTCTAGTTAAATATAAGTCAATTTTGTTTATTGTTTTAAAAAATCAGCTCTTAGTTTCTTTGAGTTTTTAAAATTATTTTTCTGGTCTCTATTTTATTTACTTATACTCTGATCTTTGTTGCTTCCTTCTTTCTACTAACTTCCAGCTTAGTTTGTTATTGTTTTTCTGGTTCCTTGAGATGTAATGTTAGGTACTTTATTTGAGATATTTCCTTTTTTATTAATGTAGGTGTTCATCACTAAACTTTTAAAATTGCTTTTGATGCATCCCATAAGTGTTTATGTTATTTTTCTATTTTTGTTTATTTCAGTATATTTTTAAAATTTTGTCCTTGATCTCTTTTTGTTGTTGTTGTTCAGGGTATGTTGTTTAATCTCCAATCATTTGTGGATTTTACAGCTTTCCTCCTGTTATGGATTTCTACTTTCAATCTTTGGGTCAAGCTATTGGGTTTACTGAATAATCATTGTGATCCTCTGGTTCACAATGTCATGTTCATGTCATGCTTCCATGATTTCTCATGTTCTTTATAGTTCTGAATTGCTGCCCTCACATTTGAAATAGCAGTCCTGTCTTCCAGTCTTTACTCACTGACTTTAAAGGGTTAATACTTCTGTCATTCCTATTAAGGATTCTGAGGTTTTCTCAGATCTTCTATAATATAAATGTCATTACTGTTTTAATTTTTTATTGTTGCTCTAACAAATTATCTTAAATGTAGTGACTTAAAACAACACAAATTAATTATATTACAGTTATAAGGGGGCAGAAGTATGATATAGTTTCACTGGGCTAAAATTAAGATGTTTGTAGTACTCTATTCCTTTCTGCTATGGTCTGAATGTTTATATCCTCAAAAAATTGACATATTTAAATTATAATGCCCAATTTGATGCAATTAGAAGATGGGGCCTTTGGGAGATGCTTAGGTCATAAGGATGAAGCCCTCATAATAAAATTAGTGTTTTATAAAAAAGAACCCACAGAGTTCTCTAGACACCTTTGCCATATGAAGATACAAGAAATTTGTAACCTAGAAGAGAGCTCTCACCCAACCATGCTAAAATACCTGATCTTAGACTTTCTGACCTACTGTGAGAAATACATTTCTGTCATTTATAAGCCACTAAGTTTGTGGCATTTTGTTATAATAGCCTAACCAGACTAAGACACTCTGTGAAGGCTCTAGGGAAAAAATCTATTTCCTTGCCCTCTCCAATTTCTAGAAGGTACCTCTATTCCTTGACTTATGGTCTTCCATTCCATTTTCAAAGCCATAATGTTGCATCTTTCTGACCCTTCTTTTATAATCACATCTGTATCTTTAACTACAGCCCAGAAATGTGTGCCCCCTTTTAAGAACTCAGGGGATGAGCATATAGACCCAACCAGATAAACTAGGATAATCCACCCTTGTCTCAAGATCCTTAACAATAATCACATCTGAAAAGTCCCATTTGCCAAGTAAAATAAGATATTCATAGGTTTCAAAGATTGGGATGTTGACATAGTTCAGGAAGCCATTATTTGGTCCTCTGCCATGATCTTTCTGCATCTCAGTTCTCCCATCTGTATAACAGGAGGAATAGTAGTTCCTACTTTATAGGGTTATAAGGATAAAATATTATTCTACAAACGAATCAGTTAGTCCAACATCTGACATATAATTGTGGCTCCCAAACTGTTATTTTCCAACTTAAATAATAAGTTGGTTCTGCTGTGCCTAGTCACTTCTAACAAGATCCACTTTCTACTACCACAAAATGGTTGAAGTCATTGATTCTGAACCCTCCCTTATCACGGATTCTTTTCTACATCTCAAAGGAAAAAATTTCCTGGTTCTATAGCTTAAACTTAAATCTTTCATAGGCATTTGTCTCCCCCTCAAATGAGCAGGAGAGAGCGTTATATCTATATAAATAAAATTCAAAACTGCCACTGACTAATGCGTCCCAAAATTTCTGAGAATTCTGACTACATTTCAATCTATATAAACCCCACACTAAAATTCATCATGAGCATTCACATATCCCTTTTTTTCTTTTCTTTTTTCACATTTTTAAAATTTAATTTTCATTGTTGTTATATCACATCCATTCCCTTTGTCCTCCCCTCTACATGTCCCTTTCAATTAGGCCTAGAGATGTAGGAAGTGAGGGAGCCAGCCACCCACCTGCTGCTTGCAGAGGGCTGAGTTTAGTCCAGCCAGACTGTCAAGGTTCATCTAGAGGATTATCTGCTAAATCACAACTTTAAAGAAAACAATTTGGAGTTACCCAAGAGGAAAAACATACATAATTATCTCCAGATGCTTCTCACAGACAATATTAAATTTTCCATAACCACATTTACTGCAGGACCAAAAACCAAGCATAGAATATTTTTGCTTAAAGTGTTTGATATTTAAAAATGCCTTTAAAAAAAAAAAAAAAAAAAACTTAAGACAGATGTGAAATTCTCTCTCTCCCTCTCTCTCTCTCTCTCTCTCTCTCAAAACTCTTTTTTTGTTTGTTTGTTTGTTTCATTTGGGAAAATTGTTTATTATTTAATTATCCCAGGGTAAAAAGTAAAAATAAGCTCAAAGCTTATTTTATTACAGGACCTAAATTTAACTAGATAATTCTTTTCATTGTCAAGGGGGAAAAAGGTCATTTAAACACTGTATTTGATATCATCAAATCATTCAATAATTCTTTTAGCACCAATTTCTGTGCTTAATTTCTGTGACATTTCCAAATCAATAAAACACAAGTACTCAAACTAGTACAGTAGAAAAGAAATGGAAGATGACATAAAACTTACTTTTTAAACATTTTTTAAACTAAATATATGCTTGAATATAGCAATTGTTGAGCCGAATTGGTAGTGAATACTTTGAGAGTGATTTAGCATATTTTCAACACTTGGTAGTCACTGCATTAGGTGTACAAACTAGAAATTTGGAAAACAAGTGAAATACAGACAATTAGATTTGTTGTACTGAACAGAGATGCTAAAAAAGAAGAAAGGATGTTTTGTTTGAAAGGGGCACCTCAATTCCCATTCATGCCCATCAAGTGAAAGGGAAAATATATGAGATATCAACTGTGAAATGTCAGCATAGTAAGTAGAGAATATAGCTCATGCTTTACAATATGAAAGGAATGGGCATCTCAGTGAATGCTATTTGAAAGTCCATCTGCCACAGAGCTCTACTGTACTTTCCCTGAGTTCTATAAAGCTACTCTGAGGGGAGGTGTTGAGTGAGGAAGTGCTATCTCTATACATCACTATCACCACCCACAGCTGTTCACAGGAGTGCTGGGAAGAATTGTATGTACTAAGGAAAATGAATTCAGAAATAAAGAAAGAAGAGTTTTGGAATTTAAGCAAAAAAAAAAAAAAAAGGAAAAGAACTGAAGCAAATGATATGCTTACCTTACCCCATGAGACAAACATGCATGAATGAATATTATAAATTTATTTTTTGCTAAGCTCAAATGTATCTACAAAATATAAAAAGGGTCTGGATCTTTTGTTGTCAATATCAAAGAGGGGAAATGAGCTAGTCCCAAGTGCCAGTGGTAGATAGTAAAAGCTTGAATGGAAATGGTGATAAACCGTGCAAGTGCCATAGATTAGATAAATATTTATTGCAGTTACATTCTAGATTCTATGAAAAAGCACATACTATCTTTAAAAATAATCTTAAAATCCTTCACCTTTTCAGTTGAAAAGAAAAAAGGATGTAATTTACGTGGATGAATCTGAATTCATAAATGGCAATAGCCACAATATCTAAATATATTTTTGCAACCAAAGAAGCCCCTAATCACTTCCCAGATTTAACAAGATAGCATCAAGCTATAAACAGGATGACTTCACACAAAACAATATCACAGGCAACTCATGGAAAACAGAGCAACATGATACAGTTGAAAAGCATATGAAGAGGAAAAAGTACAACAAAACTACCCAGAGTGTATGCATGAACATCATAAGATTAATAATGCGTGAAATGTAGCTAGAATTCTGCAACCCCTAACAGGTACTTAAGATACAATGCTAAGATGACTGGAAACTTTTATTTTATTTAGTTTTTATTGTATAAGCTAGGCTTATTGAAGTATAACTTTTTAAATTAATCATTGTTCTATTACAGTTGTCCCATTTTTCTCTATCGCTGTCCCCTGCCTCACCCACCTCCTCCCCTCTCCTAGTCAATCCCCACCCTGTTGTCCATGTCCATGGGTCATTTATACTAGTTTCTTGAAACTTTAAAAAATAGTATACTGTCATTTGAAATGGTTTTTGCTTTAAAAAGCTGGTGTTAATGTATTATACTACACAGCTTTAAAAGTAGACAGGTATCCAAGTGCGACAAGGGCTCCCAGAAAGACACATTTTCAACACTGACCTGGTCAAGTCAGTGAAAAATACATTAAGGTTTGATTTGCACTTTTCTACTGTATTTTTAAAAATAAATCTGACTGAATAAATTTAATTCATTTTTCCAGTGTGTGTTCCCCAAAATTTCATGTTAATCTGCCATACTATCTATCAGAATAGAGAAATCAAGTCTACATTTCATATTTTAAAATTTTTTAATGTTATTCTATTACAGTTGTCCCAATTTTTCCCCCTTTGCCCTCCTCCAACCTTCCCAAACCCCACTCCCCAAGTCAATCCCCACATCATTGTCCATACCCATGGATCATCCACATGCTCTTTGAGTAGTGCCTTCACCTTGTTTCCACCATTATGCCCCTCCCTACACCCCTCTGGCTGCAGTCAGTCTGTTCTTTGCTTCCATGCCTCTGGTTATGTTTTGCTTGTTAGTTTATTTCGCTCATCAGATTCCTCTTACAAGTGAGATCATGTGGTCTTTCACCAACTGGCTTATTTCACTTAGTATGATATTCTCTAGTTCCATCAATGTCCCAAAAAAGAGAAGATCCTTCTTTCCTTCTGCTGCACAGTATCTCGTTGTGTAAATGTGCCACAGTTTTTTGATCCATTCATCCACTAATGGGCACTTGGCTATTATAAATAGCACTGTTATGAACAAGGAGGAGATGCAAAAGTTTTTTTCAATTGGTGTTTTGGAGCTTTTTAGGGTACATTCCCAGCAATGGAATCACTGGGTTAAAAGGCAGTCCAGAATCTTGGCTGGTGGCTCAATGGATAGGTGCTGGCCTATGAACCCAAAGGTCACTGGTTCGATTCCCAGCCATGGCATATAACCAGGATGCAAGCCAGATCTCCAGCTATGTCCATACAGAAGGCAGGGGAAAGGCAACTATATATTGATGTTTTTCTCTCTCTTTGCCTCTATCCCTTCCCCTCTCTTTAGAAATAATAAATAAAATATTTTAAAATGGCACCCCAACTTTTAATTTTTTGAGGAAATTCCATACTGCTTCCCACAGTGGCTGCATCAGTCTTCACTCCCATCAACAGTGCACTAGGTTTCTCTTTCTTCATATCCTTGCCAGCACTTATTATTTGTTGATTTATTAATGATGGCCATTGCAACAGGTATGAGGTGATATCTCATTATGATTTTATTTTTTATATGTTTTATTGGTTGAACTATTATAGTTGTCCCAATTTTATCCCTTTAAATGCCACTCCAACTGATACCCCTTTCCTTCCAACAATCCCCCCTTAGTTCATGCCCATGGATCACACATATAAGTTTTTTGGCTTCTCCATTTCCGATACTATTCTTAACATTCCCCTGCGTATTTGTACTTACCAATTATGCTTCTTAAACCCTTCAACTTTCCCCCATTCTCCACCTACCCCCTCTAAGCTGAAAACCCTCCAAATGACCTCTATATCTATGATTCTGTTCCTGTTCTCCTTGTTGGCTTAGTTTGTTTCTTTTTTTTTTTTTTTTACATTTTTAAAAAACTTAATTGTTGTTGTATTACATCCATCCCCTTTTTGCTCCCCTCTGTCCCCCTGCCCACCTACCCATTCCCACCAAAGGCAATCCCCCCTGTTGTCCATGTCCATGGTTCCTTTATACTAGGTTCTTGTCAAAGCTACTCCCCTTTCTTGCCTCTGCCTCTCCCCTGCCCCCAACCCCTTTCCCCCTGACCACTGAAGGCCTATTCCTTGTATTCATATATTTGGTGCTATTTTGCTTGTTGTTAGTTTTGTTCATTATTGTCCCGTAATAGGTGAGATCATATGATATTTGTCCTTCATTGACTGGCTTATTTCACTAAGCATAATACTCTCCAGTTCCATCCATGTTGTTGCAAAGGGTACAAGTTCCTTCTTTCTTTCTGCTATATAGAATTCCATTGTGTAAATGTACCAAAGTTTTTTGATCCAATCATCCACTGATGGGCACTTAGGCTGTTTCCAGCACTTGG
>PVIW01011772.1:0-35674 GCA_004026585.1 Noctilio leporinus | reverse complement strand
TGCATAGGTTCTTATGAATTGGTGTTTCAGGATTCTTTGGGTATAGTCCAAGTAGTGGAATTGCTGGATCAAAAGGCAGTTCCATTTTTAGTTTTTTAAGGAAACCCCATACTGTTTTCCACAGTGGCTGCACCAGCCTGCATTCCCACCAACAGTGTATGAGGGTTCCCTTTGCCCCGCATCCTCGCCAACACTTGTTATTTGTTGATTTGCTGGTGATTGCTATTCTGACAGGTGTGAGGTGGTATCTTAATGCAGTTTTAATTTCATTCAAATGTTTTTAATTGAGGAAAAGAATATGTCAGAGCTTATAAGCAACCTTGGTGGCTTTGACCGAAATCAACCCATTTCACTATGAATAGATTTTATATCTTGCTCCTTCCAGTGGGCCATGTATTTCCCCATGAAAAATTGTCATGACTATGCATGCTTCTACCACCCTGAAATCATGGTGACGTTTTAAATCGCTCTCAGTATTTATTTCACTCAACCTCCTATCTGCTGTCAGCAGCCATTGAAAACTGTAGCCGTTTGAAGTATTTCTCCCTCTTCCTGTCAATCAGCAGCAGCTCATCTCCACCACCCCTCATAGATGATAGAGCAAGCATTGGGCAGACATCCCCACTTACCTGCCTTCACATACACCCTTCCTCCTGTTTTTGTCCTGCTCAAGACGAGCCCCTTCTCCAGTGCCCTAGGTCCTTCTCTTGACCAAACAGATGCCTTGCTCAATCTAGCTACAGCTTCTCACTGACGGCACATACATCTTTATGAATATGTTCAAAGACTCCATCTTCAAACGAAAATGCCCTTCCTTAGCCCATTGAAGCCCTTGACTATCACTGAAGTAGTGCCCTCACTTGTACATTCTGTCCCTGCATTCTTAACTCACTGAAACAATGGTTTTTAACCCTGGCTGTGTATCAGGAGCACTTGGAAGATTTTTTAAAATCTTAAATTCCCCAACTGAATCATAGCTCATTACATCGGGATGGGGAGGTGTGACACAGGCTCTTTTTTTTTTTTTTTTTAAAGATTTTATTATTTTTAGAGAGAGAGGAAGAGAGAGAGGCAGAGAAGGAGAGAGACATCAATGTATGGTTGTCTTTCACCTGCCACCAGCTATGGACCTGGCTGGAGACCTGGCTTGCAACCTGGTTATGTGCCCTGGCTGGGAATCGAACCAGCAACCTTTGGGTTTGCAGGCTGGCCTTATCCACTGTGTCACCAGGGCAGGCTCCAGTTTTTTAAAGCCATGTAGAAATGAAACAGAAGCAGCATGCTTAAACCTGGCCACTACCCTCACCATTATGAAAATTGTCTTTGCTGGGTTTACCAGTGACTTCTAATGGCCAAATTTTAGTCCTTGGATTGATCTTCCTGGCTTGATACTGTATAACCTTTTTCTTTTTTGGTATTCTTTCTTTTCTGACCCTGCTTTCTTCTGATTTTTCTCCATCTTTGCTCTTTGTCATTCTCCAGAGTGGACAGGTTGGTTGGTAGCTCAGTCCCATACATTGAATGTCTGTTTCTGTCCTCACCTCCATTCTTCAGTTAGCACCTATGTGCTAATGAGTTCCTTTGTCAAACCACATTAATGCATTGACTCAAAGCACAGGCTTGGAGTAAAACTTACCTTCATTAATAATGGCTGTAAGTTTCTAGGAACATACACTCAAGGTCTCTCCTGCTCCTTCCTTCACTTCTCTGCTCCAAGCTCATCAAGATAGGGAGAGTTGCTAGTCACATTCGATTCTAAGACCAGCCTATTCACTAGTGGATGGAGTTCCTGTTCATGGAAAGTCAGAGTTGAACTGTGGTGCCTCTTCTGCTTTCCCCTTGCCAGGGTCTCGGGACTGGTAAGGAGACCTGGGCCCACTTCTGCAGGCAAGGAGACTCCCCCAGCCAGAGCTCTCTTCTGTGTGTCTCTGCTGCTGGTAAGATTTTAGTTTGGGTTTAAAGGGTAAGACAAATCCATTTCCTCATCACTTTTTGATCTTGGTTACCATGTTGGATCTTCATTAGAGAAATTGTTATTGGGATTTTAGATACTACTAACTGCCTCCACCACTAATAAAGTGGATCTTGATTTTTCATTTCACTACCATCACTGTGTGCTGCTTTTGGAACTGTACCCTCACCAGAAGAGGCATTGTGTGTTCCTGGCTTCTTTGAATCATAGTTTCTGATTCAAGATCTGGGATAGATGGCTCTGATTAGGAGTCATGCGCCTATGCCATAGCTGTAGGAAATAAGAATGAGGTTTTTTGGAATGTTTTATCAGGGTAGATGAATGTAAGAGGACAATTCAGGTGCTAGACAGCTGATAAGAATAACAAAGGTCAACTGGAGTCATTGTTCACTGATTCAAAAAAAATTTTTTTTATTGAGTGTTCACTAAACCAGTCTTTCTTAGATCTCTCTTGGGGAAGAGAGTGGCTGCCCAAAGCAATACAAATGAGAACCTGGTTAGATATTTGAACTCCACCAATATGAGGGCTAGTTTAATATAAAAAGAGCCCCTCAAATAAAAAAGAAATAGATCAGCAATTTAATATAACTATAGGCAAAGGAAATTAACAGATATTTGATAGAAGAGAAAATACAAATGACTCAAGCATATGACAATAATGCTAAATCTCACCTGTACTAAGAACATTTTTACTTTTCAAAAATGATAAAATTTGATAATGCACTATAATGACAAGCCTGTGGTTAAGTGGGCAGTTTGCACATCATATAAATTAGTACAAACTGAAGGTTGGTAACATCTTTCAGAATTACGGAGGCATGTTACAGCTTTTTAGCCCAGCAATTACAGGAATTTTTTCCTACAGATACCCTTGTGTGTATTTGAACTGACTTATGAGCATGGCTGATCATTAGAATTCACTCAAGAGTCAGATTCAGAAGACGCTCAAGGGGAAGAGATTATCTAAGGGCTTGAATACCGGGAGGTGGGGCTCATTTGGGATCAGCTGAACAGGCTGCTTATCACATGGAACAATGTTTTAAAAACCTAACTACATTACTTTTAAGAGGCACACTTTTTATGTGTAAAGCAAAGATTGAAAGTAAAAGTATGGAGCAAGATTCCCCAAGCAAAGACTAACTGAAAGGAGGTTGATGCAGCTATATCATCTATCAAAGTAAATGTGGGTCAAGAAGCATTACTGAAGATACAGAGGGACGTTTCATAGAAATAAAAAGGTAAATCTACCAGCAAGATGTGATAACTACATATATTTTGATGCATCTCATAATGTTTCAAAATATAGAAAGCACAACTATAGTGTATAAGGAGCTGATAATACAATGAAACAATCATTATGAATATGGAAGACTTTAACAACATGAGTAATAAATTGAATCTAAATCATGCATATAGAACACTACAACCAACATCAGAATATGTATTTTTCCAAGTACTCATAGAATATCAAAATATACTATATGCTTGTTCTTAAAGCAAGTTTCAACAAATAAATGATGGTTAAATTATCAAAAATATGTTATCTGACCAAAGTGGAAATAAACTAGAGAACAATAACAATAAGATAACTAGAAAATTTTCAAATATTTGGAAATTAATATATTTTCAAATAACCAATAGTTAAAAAGAAATGACGATGTTAGATAATATTTTGAACTAAATGGCAGAAATATGACATCAAAACTTGAAAAACAGACAGAGGGGAGCAAAAAGGGAATGGATGTAATACAACAACAATAAAATTAAAAAAAAAACCTTGAGAAAACTAAATTTGTACTTAAGGGAAATTTGTTTCTCTAAAAATGCATACAATGTAAGAAAGGCTAAAAATCAATTTTAAGTTTCCTTAAAAAGTAGTTGGAAAAAGAATAGTATATCTAAAGATAGGGGAGTGAAGAAAATAATAAAGATAATAACAAATTATTGGAATAAAAAAGTACAAGATAGAAATCCAACAAATCTAGAGATTGTTTCTTTGAAAAAAATAATAAAATTGATAAACTGCTAGCAAAACAAAAGAGAAAAAAAGACATAGTCATTCATATTGAATATTATGAAAACTAATCTTCATGCCATTAAGTCGAAAAATCCACATGAAATGAAATAGAATTTCCCCTGAAATTAGGAATGCTTCTTAATACTACTTCTATTTAACACTGTACTAGAGATCCTAACCATTGCAATAAGGCAAAATAAAATAAACTAGTTATATCACTGGAAAGGAAGAAATAAAACTGCCCTTATTTACAGATGATATGATTATTTATGTATAAAATCCTTAAAAATCTACAGTTTATTAGAATTATTAGAAATAAATAGAGCAAGACTAAAGTCAAAGTATATATACATTTGGCATGTATGTGATCATTATATAGGGGATATATTGATATATACCTGTAATAAATAGAAAATGGAAATTTTAAATATCATTTACAGTATAAAGAAAAAACACCTGGGAATAAGTGCAAGATGTTTACAGAGAAAACATAAACAAAATAAAGGCCTAAATAAGTGGAGAGATTTACTGTGTTCATGAATTAAAAGGCTCACATGTCAGTTCTTTCCAAATTAGTGTATAGAGGGAATGCAGTCCCATTCAGAATCACAGCAGTTAACAAGCTAGCTCTAAAATTTATATGAACATGTTAATGACCAAGATTAGAGAAGACAGTCTTGAAGAAACAAAGCTGGTATCTTATAATGCTGTGATACAATACTATTGGTGCACAGATTGATGAACAGACCAATGGCAGAAAAGAGATCAGAAGCAGGCCACTTACAGTTTGATGTCTCAAGCCGGGCATGTACGGACCCCACCTGGCCTTCCATCTCAGGACCTCGACAGAGGCCCTTTTTCCTGGACGGCCTGAGGGGTCCTCCCACCCTGTTTGGGGATTCTTGAGAGCCCCTGGTGTTTCCGTTCAGAGTGGGCCATGGGGCCACATACGTATAATTCTTCACATGTACATGTGAAAAGGAACATCCACATCGGAGGCCACACTGGGACTCTGCCTGGCCCTTCCAGCCAGCACTTACCTGATTAGGATGATTGTCCTCCCTGATGGACATCCTGGTGTGGGAGGAGCAGCTGCTCATGGATATCTCTAGCATCCCTACCCCCGACCTCAAAGGGCCCGAGCACCTGCCTGACCAGTGTGGTGTAGAGAAGAGCTTAGGAGATAGGGAAGTGAGATGGTCTGTGCCAGAGCCCAGGGGAGAAGGACCCGGGAGCAGAAGTGACTGTGGGCAGCTTCTGTGTGTAGAGCCCAAGGATGAAGATGATCCCCTGGGGAGAGAGGATCTAGGGAGGGGTAAAGAGGCAGCCTCAAGACCATTCTAGGATGTTCAAGTCCCACTGCCTCATGCTGCTTGCCGGTCATTTGTGAATCAGCATTAAAGCAGATTCCTGTTAGGATACTGGCTTTAATAATATTGCAAGGTATATTTTTAATGTTGCTCATGTTTTAATACAGATACAATCCTATGCATCTAGAAATGCATTGGAAAAAGTAATGCTTGTAAGTGCAGTGGAATTGATACCCACCTTGGGCAACACAAGTAGAAAAGAGACTTCCAGGCAAAGCTGCTCCAATCTACACCACAGGGACTGTATGTACAGAGTCTGGGAATCGCAAACCCTGTTGGAAGTCGCCTGGTTCAGCCTCTCCCATGCATAGTGCTCAGTCCCTGATTCCTTGGCCCCGGGGAGTGAGGTAAGTGGAGAAAACAATGTCTTTCTGGGGCAACTCCTACCAGAAGTAGGAGTAGAAAGCAGTAGATACTAGACAATCCTGGAGCTTTCCAGAAGCTACCCTACTACTTCATGGGTTCAAGTGGCTGTACTACTGAGGAGGTTGAATGCTAATGAAAAGCATTCATTAGGTTCCCTCCCTGGAACCGAAAAGATACTATAGCTCTAGGTATCAGGATATTATTGGTTTGTACCTCCACTTAGAAAATAAGTAGTATTGCTTCTTCTTCACTCTGAAACCTAAGAAGGAACAAAAAGTCCCCTTTCTGTTAGATCCAAGGTTCTCAAGTGTTTTGTTTCAAATATTGGGCTCCTTTTGCAGAGAGAGGAACATAAACACGTGTGGTGTTTGATGTGTATGTGTGTGTGTGTGTATGTGTGTGGGTGTGTACACACAAAGAAAGGTTGCTTCTTTCCTCTCACCTCCCCACTTTACAAGTCTTTGCCTCTTTCTCTGAACTTGTAACTTTCCGCATTGTGCCAGGGGGCATGCAGTTTCTCGTTGTTGTCGGTTTTTCAAGGTCATTCTTTGAGATTAGCAGACTGCTTGGTGCATCTGTAATAAGTCAGACAAGGGTTTTTATTTTTTATTTTTTGGCTGACTTGATATGCTCTTCCCCTCTGATCTGAACTTGCTGAGGAAGTTTCTGTGCATCCTGTAGGCTGTTTAGTGTCTATAAATTTCCAAAAGAAAATAAAAGCAGAGTTTAATACTTCCTGGTGCCTGTTCCTTCTCCCCTCCCTCCCTGTCCTTTGGTGAGTGTGAAAGGATGCGACAGGTCTGGAGCAGTTGACGCAGGGACAAACAGAGCCCTATGGGTCAGGGCTCTGAGAAAGAAGTTATCCTAGGATGAAATGCAAACCACATCACATTGATTTTTCCTTTGGGGGACCCGGATATCACATCCTTCCATTTCCCCCTAGTCCCTGTCTGCCATCGACAGGCAAGCATTAACAGGGAATAATCAATGGCGCTCTGCCTGAAAATAAAAGGCTTGTCATGTCTCTCCATTTGGTGGGATGGATGTGGGAGCAGGGGTCATGTGGCCAGCTTCCACGTCTCCCGACACAGCACCAACTCAGACCTGCTTTCCCTCTGCAGGGCTGCAGACTCTCCCTGGGCATCAAGAAAAACAAGACTTCAGTTCCTTTTAACTCTTGTGCCAGGAGCTTGGCTAACTATCAGACAGGGCAGCTTAGGGGTGGCTTTCCTGGACTATAATTTCTGGTTCCATAATGGATTGATGTTCCTTAATGTGATGAATGCTGTGCTTGTGCACAAAACAAGTCACTGTTTGGTGATAGAATCACAGAGAGTCAGAATTGGAAGGGATTTATATTTGTGGTCCAGACCTATTTCCCAACTGATACATGAACTTCCTGCAGTTTTCTTGGCAAACCCAATGTTGGCCTGGACACTTCTGCCTCCCAGTATCACTCATCCATTGTCAGAAAGCTCAACTCTGAGAAACTATTTTCTTACACTAACTATAGTCTGTTTTCTGGTGCTCCTGGCCTTGACTTGTAGTGTCCTGTCCATATGTTCCCACTTTTTTCACTTCGATCCAGTGCCCGCTTGGTTCTCAATTCTCAACCCTTGACTTCTTCCCATTCTCATCCTGCTAAGTCCCTTTAGATTAAACCCTCATTTTTGGTTATTCATCAAAGGCTCTGGCTTGGATGCATGGGATTTACCATTTAGTATTTATTCTCTCATTTGATCCAGTCATATTTGTTGCAAAAAATGAACAAGAAATTTGTGTCAAAATGCTTAGTGAACTGTCATTCATTATATTTATCTAGGCTGCTGTTTGTTATAAAAACTCCAATCCTCATCTTCTAGAATCTTCTATCATCCTGGCTGCCTCCAAGATTCCTGACAATAATTTAGCAATCTCATTTGAAAGGGTTATCAGCATCCTGGAAAGTAATTCATTGAGGTAAGAGACTTTAATTCATTAGAGTAGCTAGAGAACAGGTGCACTTTTTATCATCTCTTTACTTGGGGCTTTAATTCTCTCTTATTGACATTTATGCTACCCATGTCTTGATAAAAAGATTTTATTTGACAGAAAAAATATAAGCAAATTAGGGGTGTACAAGTTTTGCCTTCTTTCTGTTACAAATCACTCAACAGTGGCCTGTGTCATCTCCCCCCCCCCCTTTTTTTTTTTTTTTTGACTTGCCCTAAACTTAAATGAAAAAGTAGAAGCCATTTCTGATGCCCTTGGCTCTTTTGTAAGTCTCAGTTCATTGCTGGCTTCAACCTTCTGATACTCTTTAACTAAAACCCATCTTGTTTATTACAGATTTTACTCACATTCTGCTCTGCCAAGACTTTGAAGACTAGAAGCCCATGAGAATAGAACTGTCATTTGGGAACATGTTTTTGAGCACTGTCTCAATTCAACAGCCTTCATTTGTCTCACTGCAGGCTGAAAGCCCCTGCTGTTAGGACTAGCCAGGAAGTGATCCTAAGGGTCGACCAGGCCACAGCCCCTGTCATAGACTCGCATCACCCTGTCATCATGATCTTCTTTTCCACAGCGCCCGCTGTCACTGTCAGAGCTTCACGCTAGTTGCCCCGTAAGTTCTTGGTGCCACGCTTCCTTCTTCCACCTTTTACACTTGTGCTTACCAGAGGTCCTCCTACAGCTGCTTAGGTTTCTGTACATTCCCTCTTCCACCCTTCCCTTTCGGAAACACTTGGTGGTACAATCATGTGTGAGGTCTTGAGAGTTTCCCAATCATGAACAAGCCTCCTTATGCTATGGCATCATCTAATGTGGCAAAAATTTAGAAAAGGCACACACACACTTTTTTTTTTTTTTTTAATTTTATTTTATTATTTTTAGAAAGGGGAAGGGAGAGAGGCAGAGAGGGAGAGAGACATCAATGTATGGTTGCCTCTCATCTGCCTCCAGCCACAGACCCGACTGGAGACCTGGTTTGCAACCTGGTTACGTGCCCTGGCTGGGGAATCGAACCTGCGACCTTTGGGTTTGCAGGCCAGCACCTTATCCACTGTGCTACCAGCCAGGGCACACACACACTTTTGATGGTCAAAGTAAGTTAATATGTATTAGCATACTGGAGACCATTTGAAAAGTTTCAAGAAGTAGAAATTGCTTTTAAATCACATAATCTTGACCACCCTAAAACAGGTACTCATTGGCATTTTAGTATAATTCATCTAGACATTACATGTATTTTGAAATGTATATGCACACAGTAGTAGTACTGTACGTCAAAACTTGTATGGTGGACATGTTACATGGCCTCCCCCATTAATATAAATTCTCTAAAAGTGCAGTATTTAATGCTTGCATAACATTGCACACATGAAATGCATAATGCTTCTGTTACTGAACAGCGAAGTTGCTCCCAGGAATTTTTTAAAAAAGTAACCCCATGTGATGTTGGAAGGGGCACAAGCCTCAAAACTGCCCTCATTTCTGATGCCAACTGCAAACTTGGGGAACAGCATGCAAGCCCACTCTTACTGTGGCCCCTACTGTGAGCTGGGGGTTCCCGAATCACTTGGAGTTTCAGAAAATCCTAGAAGGACTCACAGGGCTCCTGCGCCACTATTATACTTATGGCCACGCCTGGCTATAGCTGAAGGGTACAGACACGTGGGGCATAGGTCAGGAACATACCAGACAGGGGACTTCCCGCTGTCCTCTTCTCATGGACAAGTGCACCAAGTACTGCCACCCAGGGAAGCTCACTGAGCCTTGGGGTTCAAGGCTTTTACTGGGATTCCATGATCCACTGCTCATGGGGCTGATCTTTAGTATCCAGCCCCTCCCAATGCAGACTGGCAGCCACACGGACTAAAGCGCCCTGTCATAAATCACAGTGCTAGACTGTCCAGTGGCCAAGGCCACCGGGTAAACAAAGACATCTCATCTGGTGGGACGTTCCAAGAGCCCAGGGATCCCCTCCCTGTAGCTGAGGGCAAAGGCTGGGCTGCCCTTTGGTTGAGGTGAATTCTCCACTACACATCCCGAAATGAGTATCTTTGTGCATAAAAAGCTCTCCATTTGAGGGCTATTTATTTAGAGAAATTCCCACAAGTGAAATTACTGGATCAAAGAATAAAAACAGTTTCAAGACTCTTGGTACGTATCAGAATGCTTTCCAAAGAGCATACCAGGTTATGCCACACCCCTCCCCAGCCCCCACCCTGCAGTGTATCCGGGTACCTGTTTTGTCATACCCTTACTTACAATGGGTTTTGTCATTAAAAAAAATTTCTGGCAGTTTGATAGACACAAAGTAGAATCACGTGGTTTTCACTTGTATTTCCATGGTTACTAATAAGGGTATATACCCATATATTTATTTTTAAAGCTTTTATTATGCAGGATTTTGAGTACCTACAGAAGCTGACAGAAGAGCTTAATGAACTCCCCTGTGCCCCTCACAGCAGCCCCACAGCCATCAGAGAATTCTACCTCATCCATAACTCCACCTTCTCTTATTCCCATTATCTTTTGAAGACAATCTCCTAGACGTAGCATTTTTTCTTTACTATTTCAGTATGAAATCCTAAAAGCTGAGGACTCCTTACTAGAAGTCCACAAATACAATCATCATACTTTAAAACTTAACAATAATCTCTTCGTGTCATCAAATATCCAGTTGATACTCAAATTTCTAATCGCTTCCTAATTATCAGGAGTGTTTTTTTGTTTTTTTTTTTTTACATTAAGAAAACAATGTAAGATATTGAGGTCAGATATTGAGGTCTGCCACTATAGCTTTTAATCTGGTCTGTGTACCCCCCACCCCCCACCCCCGTCACTGTTGGCAGCTTTGAAGAAGCAAGTGGCAAGGAGCTGTGGGCTGGGTTAGGAGCTGAGGGTAGATTCCAGCCCAACACTGAAACCCTCAGTCTGCCAACTATCTGAGGGACCCTGGAAGCCGATTTTGCTTTCTTGAGCCTCTGGTGGGAGTGCACCCGCAGCCAACCCCTGGACTACAGCCTGCCTGATGAGACCCGTGAGCAGAAAGCTCAGCTAGCTGCACAGTGTGCAGATTTCTGACCTACAGGAAACAGGTCGTAAATGTGTGTGGTGTAAAGCTGCTAAGTTGGTGGTAATTACTTAAGGGGTATAGAAAATGAACACAGTGGGTGTTCGCCAATTCTGTGTTGAAGTGATTGGATGAATGCACAGAGGCTAGGTAAGAGCTGGTCAGACACTGCTTTTAGCTGAACGAGTCTTCCAGCCACTTAGCAGAGGTTGTGCTCCGCCGGCACTGCTGTTGCCACAGAGGTGGCTTTGTGACACATCTCAGCACTGATGGAGTTGGGCAGGCCTGCTGTGGTACTCTCCAACAGCACTGCTTCACCCCTCACCCCCACCCCACCCCACCCCACCCCACCCCACGATCTCCTCTTCGCCTGCTTACACTGACCTTAGGATGCATTTCCGGGGAGGTAAGCACCCTCCTGAGAACCCTCCTGAAGGACTGGCCCCTTCTCAGTGCTCCTGGTGGTTTCTCCTCTAAAGTGGACAACACTGAGCAAATGGTCTTTGGGTGTCTGCCTGTACTTCCCTTACCCTGTGAGTCTTCCTGCCTTTGCTGTAATTTATTTACCTTTTCCCCTCTGTATAGCTTCCCCAGTATGATATCTGAATGGTTATAAATTGCTTCCAACAAAAATAAGCATGCAGCCTTGAGCTGACCCTGTGTGGTCACTGTGCAGACGGGCCGTCCTGGGAAATGTCTTCACCCTTCCACTCTGCAGGGGCCGGTCTCGTCTTTGTCCCCACGGCTCCAGGCTGCACAAACCCTCTGCTCTCTTAGTGTGCACCCTACCCCCACCCCCCGCCCCCATATTCCTTTCAGCCTCGGTGCTTAAAAACAATTATGGTCAGAGCATGCCGTTTAATCCATTTTCAATTTTTACTGTAAAAAGAGGAAGTGAGGACTAGTGGTAAGATTGCAGATGAATAATGAAAGAATTCCTCACAGCTGTTCAGGGATATATATTTTTCCTGCAGTGGAGCGAGACGGATCCCCATCGCAGCTCGGGGACTTGTTCCATGAAGCCCGTCATCTGTCATGCTCCGGGGGAAGGGGAAGGTGAAGTGTCATTATGGATGTACCTGGGCTCAGAAGTGACTGGTCAAGGTTGACGCTGCAGTCCCCTTGGAGCTGTTTATGGAAATTTCCCTGGGAGCCCCTGCTCTGTGGCTGGTTGCTGAGTCCTTCCTACCAGCTAATCTTGAAGCTGAAAGAAGTCCTTCCAACACGGATACCCAAGGCAAAAACCCTTGACCTGTTCCAAACTAGACAGCAAATCCAGAGTAAGTATTCTCAGTTTTACAATAAGCTGGATGCCTTGAATTGTCTGTACTTCCCTGTCCTGAAGCCCTTGGCCTGACTCCTGGGAACAGAGCGGTGTGGGACCTGGTTGGTCACCGCCAGCCATTGGTACGTTATGTCCAAAGGGAGACATGCTTGGGAGCTGGGGACTTGCATCAGCTTTGCCAGTCTGGTTGGATGCTGATTCAGTCCGAAAGCGAGAAGACTAAGGACAACAGATGTACGAGGCCGGTCCTGAAAGTATTGAGCCAATGTCAGTACAATTAAAACAGTTTGCCTGGCTGATACTTTCAGGACAGACCTTATAGGTCCACCTTGTAAGATGGAGAAGCTAAGCCTCAGTTTACTCTCCTCACCCCTTTTCCTATCATACCCTTGAAATGACTTGTGCAGAGAGTTTTTCTGCCACTAATGGCTGTTCTTACTCGCTCTTTGCTCCTCCTGGTCAGGAGGTGGCCTTGATGACAGTGTCCCCGGCAACTGCTGCTGGAGTGGGCTGTGGAAGGCCCCTGGGACCAATGGCTGTCATGCTCTGCCCCTCCTCTCAAGTTTTCCGTTTGCTTGGGGAAAGAATCTCCCCTCCCCACCCCCTGCTTTAAATTTATTTTCTTATGGCCAGTTTCCTTCCTAAAAGGACTGGAAATGCCTGACGGAAAAACAGGTGGTGCGGCAAGGCAGAGGTAAGGGAAGAGCATCAGGCTGGGGAAATAAAGGCGGGAAACATTAGACATGAGGCTCTGACACCAAAGGCTGATTGATGCTCACTTGCTAATTTGGTGCCGAGTTTTCTGGAAGATGGAAGCATAATCAATGATGCCTTCCCCAACTAGTCATTTGGGAGGAAGTTCTGAGGTACTGGACACATCGCCAGCAGGATGCTTGTTCTCTGAAAGATGTGAACAACGCCCTCAAACTTGCTGAGTTTTATGACATGTACAATTGTTTTAAATGTTTAATTTTCTTTTTTATTAAAAAAAATTTTAATTTAAGAACAATTTTTAATAATCATCACCCAAGGACATTAAAATTTTTTTTTATTTATTACTTGTAGAGACAGGGGAAGGGAGAGAGGCAGAGAGGGAGAGAGACATCAATGTATCGTTGCCTTTCACCTGCCTCCAGCTACAGACCTGGCTGGAGACCTGGCTTGCAACCTGGTTATGTGCCCTGGCTGGGAATTGAACCAGTGACCTTTGGGTTCACAGGCTGGTGCCTTATGCACTGTGCCACCAGCCAGGGCTTAATTTTCTTGTTAAGGCTTCTGTGAAGATGACCGGCATTTGGATTCTGTGATTGTCTTCAGCGAGAATTGATGTCTTATGAAATCAAATATGGAAATACATTATTTTCCCCCTTTCTCTTCCTTCACCTCCTCCATATTCTTCTTGAAAGGACACAAGTCATTTTCCACTTTCTGGAATCGGAACCTGGGCTCTGTGGTTGACCTGTGAGCTGTCATTGGGTCACCACACTGTATGGGTCCCCATCTCTCTGTGCATGTCTCTATGGTTGCATGTTTGTGGCCCAGAAAGGATCAATGAAAGCATCCAGCCCTGCTACTTTACCAAGTTATTCTTCAAGTAGATGAAGTGAACTGGGGTGGGATTTTTCTCACGCAGCGATTCTCAGCATCTGTGAGAATCTCCTTAAAGACATGCTGGGACACAGCCTGCTGGGTTCCACCCCTAAGAGCTTCCGACTCAGAGGCTGGGGTGGGTCTGGGCATTTGCATGCTAACAGGTGTCCAGGTGGCTGCTCCTGTTTGTCTCGGGGTCATGCTTGGAGAACCACTGTTCTAAAGAACAGCCTCCCCACCCACAGACCATCCTAACATGGGCAGCCAGTCGTGGGTCATCTGGGAGTACCCATCTCATTTTTTCATTCTGGGCTAGGCAAGTGTGCCTTCTGTCTTTGTCTTTATTCTGAACTCAATCTAGAAATCTGACTGGGCAAGATTTAGAGCATCTCACACTGGAGTCACAAGGAAGCAAAATTTTAAACTTTGTGCATGTATGATACTATACTTCACTGTACTATATTGCACGATACTATGTTGAACTATACTTTACTTCACTGTACAATATAGTACAGTACCTTGTAGCATACGGTACTATATACTTCACTATACTGTGCTATATTATACTGTGTTATACTTCACTACACTACACTATATGATACTTTACTATGTTTTACCAGGTTTGTCCCGAAAGTATGAAGCCAATGTCAACATAATTAAAGCAGTTTGCGTGGCCAATACTTTCGGGACAGACCTCATATGTCACCGTACTATATTATATATTTCACTATACTGTATTATATTATACTGTTATACTTCACGATACTATACTATGCTCTACTTTATTATACTATACTATACTATGCTATTGGGTTTTCCCACAGTTCTCATTTGGGCAAAACACCATATGGTGCTGCTCAGATTTTTGAGAATCTTCTGAAACTGAGAGAGATAAACATGAGCCATAAGTATTGCAAATACACATATGTCAGTGCAGGCAGCCGGCTAAAAAAGCTAACTTGCTGGGTAAAGATCAAGGCTCCTTTCCCAACACTGTTCTTTCAAACTAAAAGCACTTGCTAGTCAGCATCCATTTTGACCAGGGTCTAGCCACTGTCACCAACCAAAAGTGAGTTTAGGGAAGACAAGGAACCCGTAGGGATTCCTTAGCCACCTAACGCCTGTGTGCCTCAGTCTCCTGGCTGCCTTGGCTGGTGACCTGTGGCTCTGCTAACAGGTCAGCCGAGAGCATGGGGTCAGCACCACATGAGCTGGCGTTAACACACGTCCACAGACTCTGGCACTCATCCCTTCAGGAGCGGCTTAACTTCCCATCCTTTGAGGATAGGCTCTACTTAGTGACTCTCTTATTATCATGGAATATGTCAGAAGTCATATCCTTCCTCAAACTTGACCACTTCTGAAGGTAGGTCATCCAAGGCCGTGCAGCTTCCTTCGCCCTTCCCTGCCTCCTGGGGTGACCAGGCCGCAGGGAGCCAGCTACTGTGCTGTGGGGACTGGTAAGCGGCCATGTACAGAGCCCTGCGTGGTGAGGACTGAAGCCTCCTGCCAATAGCCTGGGAGGGAGCTGCCCTGGAAGGGGCTCCTCCAGCCCCCTTCACATGACCCAAACCCCAGAAAGTGCTTTGGCTGCCACCTCATGAGAGAGACTGTGCGACAAGCAAGCCACCAGGTAAGCTGCTGCCAAATTCTTGGCCCACAGAGACTGTCAGGTCATAAAAGTACATTTTAAGGCACTAAGTTTTGGGATAATTTGTTACAAGGTAATAGAAGTTTAATAATAAGGCTATAATAACAATAATATAATAATAATAATAATAATAAGGTTATAATAAGACAAACGTTATACCACTACTGCTGAGACCAATTCTGTCACATTCCTTCTAAGAAACTTTCAGCGCTCAGTTAGGTGACCCCGATCCTCCGATGCCATCTCCCACATGTTCCCTAAACAGACCCAGTTGAACTATTTGCTGTGCCCCCAATACTCCTCAGGTTTTTATACCTTTGCCTCCCCCAGCCTGAAGTTATTCCACAGCACTCATCTCCACCTTTAAAAATTCTTGCATCCTCAGGTCCCATCCTCAATGTTGCCTTCCTTATGGAGCTATTTTTGAGATGTCCCCTCTTCTTCCAAATTCCCTCTGTGCTTTGTGTTCTGTCTCTTGCCTACCAGCAGCCTTTCCCTCTCTTCTAGGTTGGCTGCTCAATCCTCATTCTGACTCGGGGCAGATCCTGCCCAATGGAAGCCATCCACAGTGGTCCCAAACCCCTGGCAGTGATTGGTGCAGGAGCGGTCATGTGGTAAGTTTTGGCCAATGAATTATGAGGAAATATCTTAATTTTGGGAAAAGCTTTTTTCTTTGAAAAAGATATGATGGAAGGAACTGTTCTGCTGAACATTTCCTGTGTGGGTATGATTTCTGGAATCATGGTAGCCATCTTATCAATGCAAGGGAAGCTACCCAAGGATGGATCAGCAGATTAGAGGAACCAGGACTCTATGCTTTTTGTCAGATTATGAATTAACCAATCTTGTTATTGTCCTACCTTTGGACTTCATGATATGTGAAAGTCTTTTTTTTTTTTTTTTAAGATATTCCAGATTAAGCCAGTTAAAGTTGGTTTTGTTATTTGCAGCTGAAAATGTCCTAGTTAGCAAATTAGCACAAACACCTGGTGATAACTTTTTAAGACATATTACAATTGTCCCTGTGCTCATTTTTCTCTTGTATCCTGTTATAATCTGGAAGTCAGGGATTATATGATTATCAAAGTAAGACATACAAACAGAGAAATACCTAAAAAGCCCCATTGTGACCACAAAGAAAATACCTATAGGAGTTACACAAAAAGGATTTAAAACCTAGCAATACCAAATAAACATATTTTTATTTTGAAAGGAAAATAGCAAAAGAGAAAAAGGGGCAAAAGAATTGCAAGACAAACAGAAATTGTTTTGAAAAAGGCAGTAGTAAATCCTTCCCTACCAGTAATTACTTTAAATGTAAATGGCCTAAACTGGCCAATTAAAAGATACAGAATGATTGTTTGAATTTTAAAAAAAAATCAAGATCCGGCTTTATACTGTCTGTAAGAAATTCACTTTAGACTCAAAGACACACATAGGCTGAAAATGAAGGTATAGAAAAAGATATTCCATGCAAATGATAACCAAAAGCAAACAGAAGTGGCTATATGTACTTATGTCAGACAAAGTAGACTAAAACACTGTATCTAAAGGCAAAGAATCATTGTTCCATATGATTAAAGGATCAATTTGATAGGAAAAGAATAATTGTGCATATATATACACTAACATCAGAACACCTAAGTATATAAACAAATATTGACAAATCTGAAAGGCAAAGTTAACAGCATTGCAATAATAGCAGGAGACTTCAATACACCACTTTCAATAACGGATAGAGAATCCAGATAGAAAATCAAGAAAGAAACAACTGTTCACCCAACAGCAGAATGCAATCTCTTCAAATGCACATGGACCAACCTCCAGGCCTCCAGGACAGATCACATGTACCACAAAACACATCTAATAAGATTGAAATCATATCAGGTAGCTTTTCTGACCACAATGAAGGAAACTAGAAATCAATAAGAGCAAGAAAATAGGAAAATTCACTAATGCATGGAAACAAAAGTATATGCTCATGGACAACCACTGGGTCAAAGAGGCAACCAAAAGGGAATTTTAAAAAATACCTTGAGACAAATGAAAACAAAAGCACAGTTTACCAAATCTTATGGGATACAGCAAAAGCAATACTAAAAGGGAAGTTCATGGTGGGAAACATCTGCATTAAAAAAGAAGAAATATTTCAAATAACCAAACTTTATGCCTCAAGGAACTAGGGAAAAAAAGAATAAACTAAACCCAAAGTAAGCAGAAGAAAGAAAATAATAAAGATTAAAGCAGAAATAAATGAAATAGGGAATATAAACTAGAAGTCAACAAAACAAAGAGCTGGTTATTTTGAAAAAACAAAATTGACAAATCCTTAGGTAGACTAAGAAAAAAAAGAAGACTCAGATAAATAAAACTGAAAGGCCCTGGCTGGTGTGGCTCAGTGGATTGAGTGCTGGCCTGTGAACCAAAGGATCACTGGTTTGATTCCCAGCCTGGGCACATGCCTGGGTTATGGGCCAGGTCCCCAGGTGGGGCATGTGAGAGGCAACTACACATTGTTTCTTTCCCTTTCTCCTTCCTTTCCCCTCTCTCTAAAAATAAATAAAATCTTTTAAAAAATAAAATAAAAATTGAAAACAACAGAGAAGACATTACAATGGATGCCTCAGAAATGAAAAGGATCATAGGACACTATTATAAACAATTATATAGCAACAAATTGGATAACCTAGAAAAAATATAGATAAATTCCTGGAAGAAACAACCTATCCAGACTGAATCAAGAAGAAATAGAAAGGCTGAACAGACAAGTAACAAATAAGATGGAAGCAATAATTCAAAAACTTCCAACAGAAATAAAGTCCACAGAAAGCTGGCTTCATGGATGAATTCTACGAAACATTTGAAGGAGAACTAATATCAACCATTTTTACACTCTTTCAAAGATAGGAATAGAGGGAACTCTTTCAGGCTCACTTTACGGGGCCACCATGACCCTAATACCAAAGTGGGACCAAAACGCTACAAGGGAAGAAAACTACAAATCAGTGTCTCTGATGAACGTAGATGCAAAAATCCTCAATAACCAAATTCAACAACACATCGAAAGGATTATACACCATGACCAAGTGGGATTTAACATATGCGCATAAAGTTGGTTTAACATATGCAACTCAAACAATGTGATATACAACATTAATATAATGAAAGATAAAAACCACATGGTCATCTCAATATATATGTATCAGTAGTTTGTTCATTTTTATTGTGAGATAACAAAAATATACTACAACTTATGTGTTTATTTTATTGTTGATGGGCATCTAGCTTATTTCTATTTTGGGACTATTACAAAGAAGGTTGCTATGAACATTCTTGTATCTTCTTTTGGTGAATGTATGAGGTCTGTCCCAAAAGTATTGGCCACATAATTGTTTTAATTACATTGATACTGGGTTGATACTTTTGGGACAGACCTTGTATGTGTACATACCTAGGGGCTAGATTGACAGGTCATCGAGTAAATGTGTGTTCAATTTATAGTTATTCATCTTTGTATCACTGCTCACATACTCACATTCTTCAGCCTCTTGTTTTTCTCCCTTCAAAGAACCTATGTTGTACATAACAGATACTTAAATAATTGTTCTATAGTTATCTGGATACTACATGCATTCATATGCAGATATGTGTACATATATATCTCCAAGTTGTATGTAATAAAATGAAATATAGCAACAATCCTAGCAAGTTAACAATAAACATGCTTTGCTGGGATTACAAAGGGTGTGGGCCAGCAAGGGGTGGCTGAGACCCCCATTTCCAATCTGAAATTTGGGCCAGCAATGGACTCATCCATAGGTGTGATTCAGTTGCCCTTCCTATAAACTCTGGAAGTTGCTACAACTTCTTTCTCACAATAGCTGAGAACGTAGAAGCAGGCCTTTGGGAGGAAGGGGCATTCATGAAGAAAGGAGCTGTCGTTCCTTCACTGTGCTGGAATGGGGAAGAGGGAGCTGTGTTCGGACGCTTGGAGAAGAGGAACAAAGCTTGTGGTGTGCAGGCAGCCCAGCAAAATGCTGCCAGGCAGAAGCTGTTACATGCAGTATTGATTTTCTAAGAATTGTTTTTGTTTTCAACAAACTACCTTTTCCTGAAGGCTCTTTTTCATTCAACCTTTAGAAAGGACTTGGTTTGCAAAGTAATATTAACACAGTTCTCTGTGAACTAAAACTAGGAACAACTTTCAGAATTCCTGTAAATGGAAACATTACAATCTTGAAAGATTTCTTCAAGGCGAACTCTAAAGTAAATGTTGCAATTTGCTTCATCTTGATTGGTCTCATGAAAAAATTAAATGTCACTAAGAAATATATGATTTCCCACAGATGTTAAATTTCCATATGAAACTGTTAATATCCAGGAAGTCTGTGTACTTATATAAAAAGGGCCAGAATTTGTGACTTTGGCTAACCACCTATCTGTTTTCAGTTTCTCATGGAAAAGAGAATTCAGTGATTGATTGCCCTTCAGGGTCTCTACAACAAGGAGGGGAAGTTCATCAGTATGTCTTTTATCATAAGAGAGGTGGGTGACTCACACTTAAATGGCAACAATACAGGTATTCTTTAATTCACGTAATTGGGAAAACAACAGACTCCAAGTAGATCTACATATATGTGCCAGAAAATACTACAGGATTCATAAAAACCAACTTGATATTTTTGAAGCCAAACCAACAGTATCTAATCATTTAAATGAAAGAATGACAAGTATGGAAAATCCCGACCAACTCAAGACAAGACGGATGACTGATGGTACACTGATGAGAAACTGTTTCTAAAGCCTGTGAGACTCCTGACTCTATGCAAGCATGCTCAGGAGTTGCTCCACAGTGTGGCCCAGGACCGCACACATGCCAGATGGCTCAGCGGCCCCAGGACTACAAGTCCTTGGTGAACCCTGGAAATGTGCTAATGTAAGCTAATGAATGTGAAACTTCAGTGATCTTTAATAACCTCCGTAGGAAGTTACTAGTAAGAGCTCCTTAGTCATTACTTGCCCTGAAGAATCAAAAAAGGACACATACCAGTTCTTGGCCCAACAGGGGACCTCGTACAACTGAAACAGCGGGGGAGACCCACTGGGAGCCACAGTCCCACACCACTAGAGTCAAGAGGAATGGAGGCACTCATCCTCTTTGTGCAGGAGTTTAAATCTTCCTGCAGGACTTGGATGACATGCATGAGTAAAAGGCATGCCCTGAAGGAGTGACCATGTGCAGCATTAGCCTGGATATTAGCTGTCAAATGAGTTCGGCTGAGACTTGGCTGTGAGGCTGTCAATTATAAAGTATGTCATGGTGGGGGAAGAGTGTGGGAAGCCAGGTTTGCACATTGATTATTTTGAGTTTTCTCTTTTACTACAGGAAGATTTTCAGTTGCCTCTTATGGCTTATCTATATACTTAATTTTCAGATATCTTCCTTAAAAAGCAATCAGTAACCCAAGAATTGATTATGGCTAAAGTAAGTTTCTATGTATGTTGCCTGGTTCCAAATATATATATATATTTCAAAGCTCAGTGTGATATACAGAACCATATAGAGATCAGAACATGCAAAGATCAGACCTCGTCATTTGTGAGTTGGGTGAATTATACAATTTGAATCACCACTTGAAGGTTTGTTGTCCTATAGATCTTACATATTCCTTGAAGGAAAGGAGGTCTTCAGGTACCCAGGTGTCCAATTGCCTCTCCTTTTTAGCTTCTTAATAAGTGGTGTTAATCTCTACTTTGCCTTTCTTAGTCTTCAACAGCTAAGCATTACTCTAACCAGGGTCCCAGTTGATTATTTTTTAATGAGTGCACTTGTGAAGGTGGCTTGTAAAGGTGGGTGCACATCCCGAGCTCCTGCAGGACATCAAAGGACAAAATTAGGCATAGCTTCCCCCTCTGCGCACACCGTGAAAATACTAAATAGGATAGAGGCATGAGGAAGTGCGCAAGGACACACACCTTTGTAGCTGTGCTTTTCCACCGGAACCTGTGGTTTTTATCTTCATTTTCTGTAACCTTTTTACAAATGTGTTTACTGCATGTTAGAAAGGTAGGACTACCTGTGGTTTATCCTGCGTTAGCTGCCAGTAAGTTTACCATTTCCTACTTAATGTGTTGACGAGGTGTCATGAACCTGTTGCAAAGAAGGACACTGGAAGCTGAGGGAATGTCTAGTGTCCACAGAGTGGACAGCTCTGTGACTTGTCAACATATCTAGTTTGGTCTTGAACAAACACAGACAAACATAGAAAGTCTCCTTTGTTTCTGCGGTTGTTAACTCTTTATTTAACAACCTGTTAAGCAACATTCTCTCAAAGTCCAGTTTTTAGCATTCCAGGCTGTTGTGACCATTGGAGGTTGCCAACGCTCCACAATGGTTTTCTCTCCCCTTACAAATGGAACTTTTAAATAGAGCCACTTTCTATACTGTCAGGGAGAAATGTGAACTTTGCTGTAATTATTTTTCTCCGTCTTCTACCCTCCTGAATGTTTGTGGTCCCCCAAAGCTTGATACCCTTGGTGAGCTTGATTCCCAGTCGACTGGGAATGGCAGGCGGGAAAGAGAATGTTTGGAGCTGGAGGAAGACGAGGCTTGCGTAGAGGATGGCAATGTCTGGATGATGAAGTCAAGTCCTTGGAAAACCAGGGAAAGGCTGTAGCTCAGAGAACCAGCTCCAATGTACTGACACACCTTGAAGCAGAGGAAATTCTAGGGCTGAGAGCCCTCAGTCAGACCTTCCAACTTTCCTGTGTGTGCACGTTTCACACGCCCAATGGCAAGGGTGCCTTTGTGGTCAGGGGAACAGAGCTCATTAATTAAGCAGTAAGAGCCACAGTCTCTTCTTCCAAAAGGACTTTTTTATGTGGGGATAGCTGCGCACTTGATCTGTGCTTGGGGCTCACTGCTCAGAGCTGGTCACCGCTGGACTAAGGGGAAGAGGGGGAGGAGTCACATTTCCTCACTTCTTCCAAATGGTCTAAGACCATGTCCTTTCCCGTCATCTGAGGGACTCTTTCTGTTTTTGTAAGGCATGTTGATTTCGTGGAAGGTCTTTATCTTTGTGCTTCTTGCAGACAGAGCTTTCTACTGCATTCATTTCTAACCACATGAGTGGCAAAGAATCCAAAAGAGATGATGAATTAATTAGTGTTATTGACTTCCTGAAAGGGTGAGCAGTTCATCTCACAGAGTCCACTGATTTTCTGAAGTGAGAGGAAAAGGTTTTGCACATGGAGTTGTGCATGGATGACGCACTTTCAAACGTATGGGATGTAATGCACACTGGGGCCATTTTAAAAAAAGTACACAGATTCTCATTAAAGTTTTGTTCCATATTCAATCAAGCCTGGAAAACAACTGATGGGCCTGGTTAGTTCAGCAAGCGCTAGTCCCAGTTTGAGAGCCAGGGTTACGGGGGGACTTCTAATGTACATGAGACCAACATACCAACAGTTTGACGGCGCACACCATTTTCACCAGTAGACTGAACAGCTTCTCCTCTTCTCCCTGCGACCTCCCTGCCCCAGGCACTGTCTCTCAACTCTTCAGTTCAAGACACTAACAAGAATGTTCACACAGTTTGTCCTCATTTCCTCTTATTTATTTATTTGTTTGTTTATTTTTCCTCGTTCTTAAATGGATGTTCTGGGGAGTAAGGAAGAAGTCAAAAGCAAGCTATCATCAGTGATTTTCAGAGAGGAAGAGATCCTTGGAAGTCTCTAAACAGAGTAGGAGTGTCTTATATTGGAATTTGTTATATGTGCTTAGGAAACATGGGGCCAATCCCTTATCTTGCTCCCACTTCGTTTCCCTCTAAACCTAGTTCCACTCCCCCACCTCCGTCCCCAGACTTATTCACTGTTGGTCATCTTATAGGGGAAAAGACGATGGGGAGGAGAGGAGAGCCCGCCAGCACCCAGAGCTAGTTTTGACCTTGTTGTTTACCGTGTACATATTGGTGTCCGCACCCCTGCACGTGCATATTTCTTTATTCTCTTTGCATGTGCCTCTAATTGATCTTGAAAAGAGGGGACAGTTAAAGAAGACGTTAAGGTGAAATGAAGCCATAACTGCAGCTGGAGACTTTTATTAAGTGTGGCAAAGTTCCCTGGGCTGCGCTGAAATTGTTTATTGATTTTGGTATGGTTGGGTGCTCGGGGGTAATCACCCAGAATGCCGCTGGAGAGAGCCTCTTGTTAGCTCATGTTCAGCATCTCCTCGGTGCAGCTCACTCCAAGCCTGCCTCTTTAACCTGTAAATGAAGACCCCTGGTTAACTCCTGCGGCGCCGCTGCCTGGCGCCAGGGCTGCACCCCAGCAGCTTTGAAAGACTAATGGGGGTTAATGAGGGGGAGGGAAAACGGGGTTAGGTTCATTATTAGAGACCCATACCATTTTCAACTTTTAGTGTGTATTTGGGTTTTTTTCCCCTCTTATTTTCCTTTTAGTGTGAAAGTGAAAGTTTGAAGAAACAAAGTAAAGTGAAATTTTGAGGGTGGTGGTTTTATTGTCCTTGTGTGTTTGTCATTGTCATGGGCTTTACGTTTCTGGTGTCCCCATCACTGTGAGGGTGTCAGCAGGGCAGAGGTGCCATTCTGTCCGTGTAGGGCAACCATGTGGCAAGAATAGGATGAGTCCAAGGTCACATAGTCTATCCCCTCAAGCCAGCGAGATGGTGACAGGAGCCTGGTTACAGGATCATTGGAGGAAGGGATCAAATTGGGGGAGGAAACCCAAAGTCTGGGACAGTTGAAGGAGGGCTGGCCTAGCCTGTGGCCTACCTGCTGCGAACTGGTTAGGTTAGTGTCTCCTGGGGTCCCCAGGATGACGCTGAGCAAAGCCATATTCTGGAAGCTCTTTGGCTTCAAAGTTCACGTTGGTGGTGACGGGGAGCTGCCATCATGTGCATTGGTGGATTTTATTCCACACCATCCAGTGAAATACCCCCCTAACTGTCCTTTCCTTGCCTTTGAGGTCCTTCTCTAGTTCCCAGGCATCATCCCTTGCAAGTCCCATGGCCATGTGCTGTCAGGCTGCTCACAGCATGGTGCAGATGGCTCTGTAGGGATAGCTGTGGAGCACCTGGGACCTGGGACTTACACTGGAGGCCTTGGATACTAGGTTGTCAGAAATCACATTTTATACATTATTCCTTCTCTGGTTATCTTTACAGTCTCTCTGTAAAGATAGACTAGATAAAGATAAAGACACTGATGTAATGTCATATCCTTTGTGAATCCCTTTGTATTTGCCTTCCTCTCCCCCAATCTAGTAACTATTTTCTCCTAAAATCAAACAGCGTGTTTCTTCGTTCCATTCTGATCGCAATGAGCATTTTTGCTCTCTGAGTTACACAGAGAAGCAGAGATTCTTTGGAGATCACTGTGTTCTGGATATTTCTATGATTTCCTACCTCCATTACCCTGAATATTACCAGCTGTGCCCAGTGTCCAAGGGGATGACCCTACTGCCAGGGAAAGGTGTGAAGATGATGGACAGACACACAGAAAACTTGGGTTTTATCCCTAAATATTGCTTGTGCCTTGCCATTGCTTTTTCATGCTTCTACTGAACCTCCTGTACGAGAATGTTCATATTTGCCCCATCCAACTGGTCAGTGTTGGTCGAGACTAAGGAGGGAAGCTGGAGCTATCAAGGTGACAAAGATCCTAAGTTAATTCAATGACAAGTGGCATACCCAGAAATCTCAGTATAACTAACAGATTCCTAAACCCAAGATTATATCTTCATTAACCTCAAAACTGCTCAGCCAAATGACAATCTAGTGAAACAGTGGGATTTGAACACTCCTTGCACCAAATTTAACTCCCATAGATATAACTTGAATGAATATTTGACTTATATAGATAGCATCATTAAGAGTGAGCATAAAACCTTCTTCTTTGGAAAGTAGGACATGTCTAGGAATTTTTTTTTTTAATATCAAGCAGATCTGTATTTGAATCTCAGCACCATCCTAGAATCTGATCTTGAGCAAGTTATTTAACCTTATGAGTTAAAGTTTCTTTATATAAAATGGAGATGTGATCATCAACTAAGGTCCTGCAGACATGTTTTTTTTTTTTTTGCAATAGTCCATATAGTAAATATTTACATCTTTGCAGGCCTTACAGTTTCTGAGGTCAATACTCAACTCCACTGTTGTAGCAAAATAGAATTAGACAATACATATAGGAATGGGCATGACTGTGTCTCAATAAAACTTTATTTACGAAGGAGTCAGTGGTTGAATTTGGTTGTGGTTTGCTGACCCTGTTATAGATAAAGTATTCAGCAGATAGTCTGGTATTCATAAATATGAAATGCTTTCTCTTTCATTGATCATAGAATAGTTACCTAACACTGAAACCTTATTTAGAGAAGTGGCTTGACAGGTATAACTAATTAAAAAAAAAGTCTTCTGAAAGCTTGCCCTGCGTGTCCATCCTAAATTGTAATCCTCTCTATCTTCCTAGTTAATTTTTTATTTTCTCCCTAAGCTTGTATATTACAGACTTCATTCTGACCCTCCCTCCTCACAGTCTCCAATTTAGCATTGGGCTACCTTGGTCTCCATTACTTCCTTGGCCCACACTTTCAGAGAATTTTGAATCCCTGTTAGAATTCCCCAGTCTGTTGCCTCCATTGGAAAGAGTTATTTTTGACCTATTCTGACCCTGTCTTGAACAACAATAAAATGGGGATTGGGAGAAATGTGACACAAATCAATAGGTTATCCCAACAGATGTGATCCTTGAAGCTGGTTTTTATTTATTTATTTATTTGGACACTTGAAGCGGTAACAAAGATAAATAGCGACTCCCTCACATTGCCATGTGAGTGGTAGGTGGCTCAGTGGATCGCAATGCGACTTCTAGTCTGGGCAAACAGAGGTCTGAGCAGGATGAGGAACAAGGAAGAACAGAGATTCTGGCCATGAGGAAAGAAAACGAGATTGTTGAAGGACACCGGTACCCTAGTTTCTATTCAGCCATTGGTGCAGGTGGGTTTCCTGCCTGCTAGTCAGCTTCCTGTCCACTCACCCACTTCTCCTTTTTCTCATCCCTTATATTACAGTTATTCAGCAAACCTTTATTAAGCACCTACTGGGTAAAAGGAACTAGCATGATAACTAGGACGTCCATCATGGCTCTAGTGTCCCTTTGTCTAATTCTGAGCAAAATGAAGTTGAGAATTGATCTCCATGGCTGATGTCAGGACCCTGGGATAGGGGCAGGGAAAGTAACCCAATGTCTCCTTCCTTTACCTTCTTGGTATCCTAGCTGGCTGGAGAGGGGCCAAGGGCAGACAGAATAGATGCAGGGAACTCTTCTGCCCATGGGTGGGTTATGCGGCCCTCTTTGAGCTTCTGTGGTACTAATAGTAGTGGTATTAGAGTATTAGTAGTGATGCTAGTAATAGCTAACAAAAATATTCATCTATTACACATGCAATGTATACTTGAGTTGTATTACCTCTGTTTACTGATTTAATACTCAACCACCCCATGAGGCAGGTGTGGTTATCATTCTCCACTCTAAAAGAAAGCAGGTCTGCCTGGCTCCTTCAGATACTCCCCTTCATTCTTCTTTGCAGACAACTTTCCAGGCATTTACACCCTAGAACATTGGATTCAGAGATTGCTCAGCTCGTTGCAGTAAGAGGGCAGCCTATAGGTCATCTGACTGGCTCTGCCACTGAGTGCTGTGTGACCTTGGGCAAGTTGTTTAACCTCTCTGAGCTTTGGTTTCTTTATGTGTAAAGTGGGGATAGATTCTAGAGCTGGTAGATCATACAGAGCCGGGATAATCTACCTACTGTTCTCAGGACGGTGCCCCATTCACTGTATATGCTCAGAAATAAAAATGTCAGACATTACCAACTCAAGGCCAAGAAGCAGATTGGACAGGGGCTGCCCAGCCCAGAGCGAAGACTCTGGTGAGCAGTAGTGAGCTGGCTCCTTGTTCAGAACATGCTTTTGTACTCAACTCAGAGTCACTGTGTCCTTGGGAGGGTACCGGAGGGCAGTTGGGTCACATGATTTACTTGTCTTGAAGAAGGCTTACAATAAGCTTCTAAGGAGTAGGTCCCAAAGAACATTTTTAAGAATGGGAAGTTTCTGATTAATAGGCATGAAACTTCAAAAGCTGACTCCTGTAGAAGTTTAGTAGAAAATGGACCAATTTTACATCCTCTGACATTATTTGAAGGCTCCTTTGCTGTCTAAATCTATATCCGTTGATAATCCTGAATGTGCCTTTGATTTCAGAATGTGTGTGTCTATATTTTTGGCAGTAGATTTACTTGTTAATCATATTTAAATTAATATGGAAATTAACCCTGAAACCCCAGGCCATTTGAAATACTGGATTTTACAGACCTTGAACTACTTTAAAATAAATGTTGAAAATGTGAACTGTGTAAAAAATAAAAGTTGGTAGTATTAATTTAATTTAATCTGCATTTAAGATAATACAAATGGTTAATTGAACTTTTAAAAGTAGAAAGGCCTGTGTTCTGTTATGGACATGGGACACTTATGGATGGAGGTTGTCTGAATGAAAAATAGTGCTTTTGCCAGATGCTAGTTTACCGTTGGCTCCCAGCTGGGAATAAAGGACTGTGGGTTTCACTTGAATGATGGTCTCTATGAACACATGCACTTGTGCAGAAACATCTCCTATTTCTAGCAATACGTAGCTACATCCCAGGTGTCACCACCTTCCAGGTCCTGGGGAGATTAAGCTTCAAACCACTTTTACTATGGATATGTGTTTGTTCACTCACGAATATTATTGAACACGAACACTGTGTTCTGTGCATATTTACTGAGAATAGTGGGTAAAGGAAGCAGATGTGATTTCTGCCTTCATGGCATAAGTAGCCCAGGGGACCAGAGAGACATGAGACAAATGAGCCTAAACGCACATAGAATTGGGCATAATAATCCTTTAAGATATGTGTGCTTGGCAGAAGGCACAGGAGGGGTGTTCAGTCTGCGAGGGGTCTGGGAGGCCTCCCTGAGGAAGTGGCACAGCTAAGGTGCAGAGGTGAGGACTTGGCTAGGTCACCTCTGCACATGTGGAAAGAGCAGGACATCCGCAAGGGTCCTTAGCACCCCATGTGGCTGGCTCTGGGTGAATGTGGACAGGGACTCTGCAGGCAGTATTCTATGGGTGCGTCATTTCCGGCTCACAGAAGCTGTCACCGGCTCCCAGCCACACACCTGCCAGGTGGCATAGCTGGGATTTGAACCTAGGTTGTCTCTGCCTCAAAGCAGGTGTTCTTTTCCCCATACACAAGGCTTCTGAGGAAAGAGGAGCTTTCTTCCCTTTCCCTTAAATTCAGAATCCTTCACCAAGCTCCTCCCTATCAGCTGCTGTCATTGCAGCTGTCTCCTTCAGTGTAGGGAGACGGTGGGTCTTTCTCTTTCCCAGGGGGACACCCTGCACCCGAAGACCCAGCTACCGGCTTCACCCTCCCAGGCTGCTCTGAGGCTGCGCCAGGCAGCCCTTGGTCCTGTCACCCCGTGGGGGATGGGGGCTCAAACAGAACAACTGTAACCAAAGCCGAGGAGGTCCTTGGATGTCGGGAGGTGCCTTTAGTCTTTTCCCCCTGCTGGAAGCTCGTGCAGATCATTCCACCCCAGCCCAAGGGAAGGATGGTAATACTGGGGAACAAGGGCAACTAACTGGACTTGCCCAAGGGCGGACAGCAGTGAGACAGCTCAGGGTGCAGGGCAGGGAGTGGGGAGGGTGACATGCATTCTAAACCTGTATTCTTTTTTCTTTTTGAATTCACATTTAAAAATAACAATTGGGGTATCATTTATAGGTATTAAAGTGCACTGATCTTAAGGTCAGCTCCATGGATTATGCCCAGGTACACACTTAATGAAACTGCCATCCAAACACAATACAGAATATTTCCACTGCCCCTGGCAGTTCTATTTTTCTTCTTTCTGGTCAACCCCCCACCCTTGACAACCAGTGTTTCAACTTCTAATACTATAGGTTAGTTGTGTCATGTGTTGAATTTCATAAACTGGAATCATGCCCCATGTAGTCTTTCATGTCTGGTGGCTATCACTCACCTAATGTTTATGAGATTCATCTGATTTGTTGCATGTATTAATAGCCTGTTCCTTTTTATTGCTAAACAGGATTCTGTATACAGATATACCACAATTTGTCCCGTTCTAGTTGATGGGCATTGTTTTATTTCTGGTTTGGGGTTATTATGAATAAAACGGCTGTAAACATTTGTATCAAAATCCTTTTATAAACATATTTTAATTTTTCTTAGGCAAATACCTGGAAGTAGAATTGCTGAGTAGTAGGGAAGTTGTGTTTTATGTACTTTTACGCTAGCTTATATTGGAAAACAAGAAGCAGCGGGGAGAAGCAGTCTCATCGGCTCATGGCTTCACTGTCTCATGTGATAAACTTGGGTTACAGGGGATTTATATCTATACCCCACTCTGGTGCTGATCAGACAGCCCTGAACCAGTGCCTGTGGGCTTTGGTCGCTACGGGGCCAGTGACTAGAAGGGCTGGCTCTTACCCTCATCTGCCCTTAGCTTCACTCCCTGTCGTTCTTCCATCTGTAACTCCAACAGGCCCATCTCCGAGTGTCCGCTCCTCCGGCTAAGCAAGGTGGTCTTGTGGAATCGTCAAGCTTCAGCATCAGGAGGACATGGTCTGTCTCCTGGCTCCACTACTTAACCAGCTGTGACGTGAACCAGTTACTTAATGTCTCTGAGCCTTGGTTTCCTATGACCTGTTGAAAACAACTCTCTTGAAGAGTATTTACAGGAATTGCATCAGGGCTGCCAAGTATGACTGTGCAGGTGGCTCATGTCCAAAGGGACCCAGCACACGCTCAGCTGCTGAGCCCAGAGTCTCCACCTGGGGCCGTGTCCGAGTGGGGCTGTGTCACATGGATGGGGGGACACCTTTTATAATTTGCCTGCCAGAGGGGGAACCCTTTTCAAATCTTCTCACCCCAAAGGGATGTCTTTGTGTTATTCATACTAAGGCAGGTATAGTCATACCAGAAGATGCACATTATCTCCCAATCAGCAAGTACTCAGTAAATGGTAGCTATTATAATGCAATATATATTATATATCTATATCCATATTCATGTCCATATCCATATCTATATCTATATCTATATCTATTTATATATACGCTGCAGTGACTGCCTCCAATTGTCCCACTTGTTTCACTTGCTCCAGGGAGAGAGTGTCAGATTGGCCAATTTGGACTCCTGTCCTTGCTCACCGTTGGGTATGGGCCAGAAGAGTCAGGCTTGAGCTCCAGCTTCCTTAATGATGAACAGGCCTTGTCCACCCTCAAGATGTCATTGTATGCAAGGTTCCCCACATGATGGACAGGCACCCTCTCTCTTCTCCAAGATCGTCACCCTCTTTCCTGAGATTCCCTATATCAATAGGCAGGTACTCCCTACGTCCAAGAAGACACCCAGTGTGGATTTCCCATGTTGGGATAGCAACAGGAAGGGGAATTACCTGCCAACGAAGTGGCAAAAACACTACTTCGGCCAGTTTTAAGGAATGGAAGATGTTGGGTTTTATCGCCTGGCGTCCTCAGCACTTGGGAAACCAAACCTGAAAACTGCAGGACCCCAGGGAGCCAAGTCCTCTTGGAACTTGACGGAGGAGCCGAGACCCGGAGCAGGGCACAATGCCTCAGCTTTTTCCTCTTCAGTGTTGGCGAAAACACTCATTCACTGTTATGAAGAAATGCAGAATCACCTGAGGGGACACCGTTGGAGTTCTGGGAGAGCTGCCTGCTGACTTCTGGAAGATTTATTCTTGCCATTAACGACTGTTAGCATAGCAGAGTGAAATGCGCAGGAGGAACTGTTGGAACATTGATGATCACGGTGGCGATCAGGGCTGATTGGAGGGCGCTCTTGGGGAGAATTGAGGCTCTGATTTACAGCTCCAGCATCAGAGTTGCAAACGTCGCTGTTCCAAGCCACACTGGCAGCTGACACTAACCATGGAGGTATATGGGGTTCCAGAAAGACACAAGGTGACTCCGTTTTTGGAGGAGTACAGAGGCCAAGGAGAACACATTGTATGTTTGGTGGCGGGGTGGCGATGTGGAGCATGAGAGCCGGGAAATAGGTGTTGCATGAGCATCATGTTCTCAATTCCTTGAGAAAGGAGGTCAGCCTCGTGGAGCAAAGGTGGGAAAGGTGCTAAAACAAGTTGGGCATTGTTGTGCCTGGGACTTCACCTCTGTCAACTCATCTTAAACCGTACCATTGGGTGAGTGGTATTATTCCCGTTATACATATGATGAAATTGAGACCCCAAGAAGCCTTATCAATTGCAATATGATCTGATTCTGATGGAGGTGGTGTATGGCTAGATGTTCTATCGAAGTCTCAGCACAGTGCCACGTGCTTCAGATCTGGAGTCAGAGAGGAGAAAGGATACTCGAAACTGCCACATCAGCCCAAAGAAAAGAGACCCTCATCACTCCCAAATTTTGATGACTGTTCATGGTCATGAACATATATTCCAGTGGCCTTCAGCAGGCAGGTGCTCAAAGCAGATCTTCCCTGAAGGCAGGAGAGGGCACAGAGCCTCCACCAAACCACACCGATGGCCACTCCTACATACATAGTCCAAAGGAGACTGCTTGCGAGTGAGGGAGGGAGGAAAGGGGAGAGCTGACGGGAGCTCAAACCACAGAGGCCCCTTTCCCTAACAAAGAGTCCCGTAGAGCCGCAGGGAGGCCTGGATTTCAGTCACACCCCAGGCTGCGCGCCTATCTTTGCCTCGGGGGGCCAGCATAAGTGACTGATCTCCCATATCACATGCTGTGTGTTCTGGAGTCACCCCATCCTGGAGGCTAGGATGTCCCCAACTAACTGGGGAGCGACCGTGGTTATTTGGTTGGCAACCACTTCCTCTGTTGAACTTCCTTGAACTTGCCTGTGCTGAGATTATCCAAATCGTCATGCATTCCCTCACTTGTTCCTTCATCCCCGCCTCACACCCAGCTCCTCCTGTGTGCCAGGGACTGCATAGCCCCGTGGGTGAGCTAAGCAGTTCTCCTCAGGAAGCTGGCGGTCTGGTGGGGAAGACAAGTTAGCCTCTTTTTCAAAGCCCTGCAGTTCTCGCTCACACACTCAAGTGCATATAGCCCGTGGGTCCTCCCTGCAGACCAGACACCAGGATGACAAATGCTGGGCTGCTCATCAAAGACTCCATTGAGAGCTGGGTCACCCATCCAGAAAGCAGCAGGGGCGCAGCGATTGTCAGTATTTTTGACAGCCCTGATAGCAGGTATCTACCTGTCAGCCCTCCCTGCACCTCCCTCCACCCCACCCCCACTCTGCCTGAAAGTGTCACTTCCATTTGGAAGGCTTGGAGGAAGCAAGGTGGAGAGTGAGGCCAGGCTTCACTCTGCATGCTGACCAGGAATGGAGGCCAGCTGTGGCCAGAGGCCACATGCAGCTGTGCTGAAACAGGCCTGTGCTTTTAGAGAGGGGACTTTTCTCCCGTGGAGCCATCATCAGAGTACATCTCAGTGTCTCACCCCGAGGAGGCCATGCTTCTCGGAGGAGGGACAGGGTGAAAGATGGAAGGGGATGTCCTGGTTAAGGGATTAAATTGCCAGAGCCTGATTTGAAGGGAAGAGAACTAGAGTGAGCATAGGATAGTGAGCTCAAACTTTGGGGCAAACAGACCTGGACTCAAATCCAAAATATGATCTAGCAATTCTGCTCCTAGGCAGCTACCCAGGAGAAATAAAATCATCTGTCTATACAAAGACATGTGTGCAACTGTCCATGTCCATAGCAGCATTATTCCTGATAGCCAAAAGAGTGGAAGTTACCCAAACGATCAACTGATGAATGGAGAAAGAAAATCTGACATATCCATACAGTGGACCTGATTCTACCAGTAACAGGAACAAAGTACTGACACTCGCTACACATGAATGAACCCTGAAAACATGATGCTAAGTGAAAGAAGCCAGATGCAAAAGTTAACATGTGTAGGATTCCATTTCTATCAAAAACCCAGAGAAGTCGAATATCTAGATACAGAAAGTAGATGAGTGGTTGCCTGGGGCTGGGGCAAGGGACAGGGGACTGGGGACAGGGCGTGTGTTGGGGTGGGGGGTTAGACAGGGAATGACCGCAAATGGGCACAATGGTGGTCTTTTTAAGGGGATAGAAATATTCTCAAAGTAGGCGATGGTGAGGGTTGCACAACTTTGTAAACTTACCAAAATTCATTAGATTGTACACTTCAAATGGGACGATTTTATGGCATATAAATTATACCTCAATATAGCCCTTTTTAAAAAGATTTTATTTGTTATTTTCAGAGAGAAGGACAGGGAGGGAGGAAGAAAGGGAGAGAAGCATCAATGTGTGGTTGTCCCTCACCTGCCTCCAGCTATGGACCTGGCTGGAGACCTGGCCTGCAACCTGGTTATGTGCCCTGACTAGGGAATCGAACCAGTGACCTTTGGGTTCATAGGCCGGCACCAATCCACTGAGCCACCAGCCAGAGCCACATAGCCCTTCTAATAATCCTAATGATACCCCTGACTAGCTAGCAGATCTTGGGGCAAGCTACTTAACTACTGAGTGTCCCCATGTGTAAAACAGGGGTAATGGACCCTACTGCCCAGGCTCACTGTGAACATTAGGGACCTGATCTGTAGTGAGCACTCAATAACTGATAGCAGTGACTGCTGCTACTCCTGCTTTCCTTCCCCCTTCTATTTTAATAGAAGTGATTTGATTGTTTTAAAAAGAGAGAGATACCAAGAATCATCATTGGTAGGAGTGAAAGTGTAGGGTCTAGAAGTTTTTGAGATGTCCCCTTCTCTCCTTGTACCAGGTCATTATTTTTTTAGTGGTCTGCCTGCCTTCATATACATTCCTGATTGTCTCTCTGAATACCAAAAAACCCAGTTAAAACAAAACAAAACAAAACAACTGACACCAGGCAGAAGTATCATGGAGATACAGATCATGTATGGATAATGAGATTAAGGGAAGTGAATTGTGATGAAGGGAAAGGGAGGGAATTATTTGAGGTCCAAACAGTGTCTAGTATTTTTAGTTTCCTTCTTCCTGCTACAGCCCTTCATGTCTATTTATATATCCAGAAATGTCTTTGGAGTTTAGTATGGTGGACTAAAAGATCTTTCTATGAGTCAAGACCCTTCCTGTTGCAAGTATGGAAACACAACCCAGACTGGCAAAAGCAAAGAAGAAAACACAGCCCCCAAATCTTGACCGAATGGGGCTCAGGTTTTTCTGAATCTAGGAGCTCCAATGAGGTCTATTCTGGTCCCTCCATCTCTTGTCTCTGCTTTGCTCTAGGTTAGTTTCATTTCAAGGAAGCTTTTCCCCTTAGGGTAACAACAGGGTTTTCAGCAGCTCCAACCTCATTCTCATTCAGTTTAACAGTCCCAGGGGAAATAACACTTCTTTCCCAACATTTACAGACAAATCCCCAGGTTTATGCCCTTAGCTGTGCCTAGATCTCGTACTCGTCCTGAACTAACCACTGTGGCCTAGAAACACAGCACGATGATTGGCCCGACTTGAGTCACATGTCGTGAGTGGGAGAGGACAGCCCCACCTAACCCACATTGATGGGAGGAGAAGAAGGAGAGGCCTGCAAAGGAAAAGTCCCTCCCTCCCAGGGAAAGAGGGAATAACGAATGGGCAGATAAAACACAGGTGTCTACTATGACCATCCATCTTGGTGTAGCTCTCAGAGGAATTCTAGAACTGTTTGGTAGACGAAGAAAACTTAGTCTTCAGTTTTCCGGAGGCCTCAGCACGGGCCTAGCCATACGTGATAGCTGGTTAGCAAGTTGACTTCCACGAGAGAATGTTAATCCCACCTCCCATCTGGCTCATTTTCTTTCTTTCTTTCTTTTTTTTTTTTAAATTTTATTGTTGTTGTATTACATCCATCCCCTTTTTGCTCCCCTCTGTCCCCCTCCCCACCCACCCATTCCCCCCAAAGTCAATCCCACCTGTTGTCCATGTCCATGGTTCCTTTATACTAGGTTCTTGTCTAAGCTGCTCCCCTTCTTTGCCTCTACCTCCCCCCTCCCCCCATCCCCGCGTTCCCCCTGACCACTGAAGGCCTATTCCTTGTATTCATATACTTGGTTCTGTTTTGCTTGTTGTTAGTTTTGCTCATTATTGTCCCATAATGGGTGAGATCATATGGTATTTGTCCTTCACTGACTGGCTTATTTCACTAAGCATAATACTCTCCAGTTCCATCCATGTTGTTGCAAAGGGTACAAGTTCCTTCTTTCTTTC